>PVKA01037495.1:0-20961 GCA_004027165.1 Ctenomys sociabilis | reverse complement strand
TTTTTTTTTTTTTTTTTTTTTTTTTTTTTTTTTTTTTTTTTTTTTTTTTTTGTCTTTTTGAGACAGGGTCTCACTATGCAGTTCAGTCTGGCCTTAAGCTCACTTTGTAGCTCAGGCTGGTCTCGAACTCACAACAATCCTCCTGCCTCAGCCTCCCGAGTGCTGGGATTACAGGCATGCGCCACCATGCCCGGCTTTGGACCTGGAACTTGTGACAATCCTCCTGCCTCAGCCTCCCTAGTACTGGGATTACAAATTTGTACACTATACCTGCCTCTTGTGATCTTTTGCATCTTAAGAGCTAACATACTAATGTCAAATGAAAATTTTGAAATTACTTTATAAATAATTATTTCCAGCAAAAATCGGAAAAGAATATTTTCCCTTTTACTTGATATTTGTGGTTTCACTTGTACTTCCAAACTCAAATATTTCAATTGGAGTTGATATATTTCTAAAGGAAAGCTTTCTTTTTATTTTTTGGGGAAGGAGGGCTTTGATGTTTGTCTTTTAAAATGTAGAACTTTTTCATAATGTTGTCTTGTTGACCCAGATTTGGGTAGAAGTTTCAATATTAACAGCGTTTCAAATAATTTCCTAACCCCTTCATTGTAACATTTGTTGAAAGGTGTAGGACCAGAAAAGGTTCTTCTGTAACATAAATAAGCATTTAATTAAGGGGTAATGCAGATGGTACCAGAGTATGTGAAGTGAAATGGCTGCTTAATCAGCCACAAAAGCTATTTACTGCTTCATAAACTTCATTGCCCACTATCATAAATATTATTACTGTTCTAGGACTTCAGAAGAGCAATGAAATATCAAAACTGATTTTTTCCTACTGCTAAAGTATGAAAGATTTTCCTCCTAAATAGAACTTGTGGTGAAGCTAATATTTGGGAGAAATGTACATAACTGAAATTTAGTAACTGGAATGTGACTAGAAGGAACTTAAGTACACATAAGAGTATGTTGAAAAGACGCAAGTGGGGAGAGGTCATTCCTAAATCTGGGGTTATATTAGGGATAGGTCATATAGCACTGCAGTGTTTATTGAGCTCCTGTGGGACACAGGCTAGTAGATGCTTCCTCATCTCAGCTTTGGTCTTCCTAGCACTCCTGTAAACTCATTTGGTTTCAGTTTTACAAGGGCAGAGACTCACCGAGATGAAGTCAGACAGGTGTGTTTTTTATGTGTGTGCTCTTTCCACTCCCTCTGTAAGATACAAGGTACAAAAAAAAAATACAGGGATACATTAAAATAGGCATTTTAAATATTCATTCTGCTTACTACTGTTAGTATACTTGAAAAGTTAAATTGTGCCATTAGTCCTTAAAATTCTAATCTTTTACTTATTTTATAATTAATATGTATTGATGGATTCGTAACTTATTATGAAAGCCATAACCAAATAAATTCTAGTATTCTTTTATGAGTTTACAAACTAAATATTCTAGCCTTGTATACACAAAGTTTAAGAGTAGAATCAAAGAGAAAGGTTTTCTTTTCTACAATTTTGTAACTTTTTCTGAAATTGTGTTTTTAACTTTTTCTAAATTGTTCCTGTCTGTTGAGCTGAGCAGGTACACACACAACCTGGAATGCAGAATGGTTGGCATATGAATGACCTAGCTTAAAAGGAAGTAGTGTGATACTTCCTGAAGCAAGAGGGCTTTTTCAGAGAAAATGTTACTATGGAAGCTGACCAGCACAGAATCTAGGAGACACCAATATTAGAATACTAACATTTTATTAGTTCATGTGTCTGTATCTATAAATTACTCACATGACTCTGTCTTTTGTAACCTACTATGACTCTAGAGATGTGTTATTTTGGTACTGTTTTCAAAAGACCCTATGTTCTTTGTGAAAATGTCAGCATTAGAGGTTTGGATTATTGATGCTTACTTAAAATAATTTATTCATCATGCATATAGTTCCTTCTTTTCACCTGAAGAAGTTAAGCCATGAGGCATTTAATATCAGAGACTTTAAGCATCAGTCCTGGGCTTGACTATTAGTCATAATTTTTGTCTTGAAGCACTAAAGCTCAGTGATAGGTTTTGTTTTTGCTTGTTTTCTGCAGTACTGGGAATTGAATCCAGTACTTTTACATTGAGCTACATCCCCAGCCCTCTTTATTTTTTACTTTTGTGTTTTTGGATACTGGGAATTGAACTCAGGACCTTATGCTTACCAGGTGGGCATTGTGTCCCTGAGCTATATCCCCATCCCACCCCTCTTTATTATTTAGAGACAGGGTCTTTAAAATTTGCTAAGTTGTCCAGACTGGGCTTGAATTTGTGGTTTTCCTCTTGGAAACACTAGAATTACAGGTATGTGCAACCATACCTCACTTAGTGGAGGTTTAATAATAAAAGTAATTTATATTTCTATTTGTTTTTTCATTGGCTTTGGGAGGGTAATGATTGAACAAATATGAAGTAGTAGAAATATGCAAGATAGAATATGGACAGCAATTTAGGTAAAGTATGTAAAACACTTATTGCACAAAGTTCAACTGTATAAAGAGAAGCCACTTAATTTCTCAAGCTATTTATGTACATGTCATCTCATAATGTATAATATAGTGTGAGGACAGCAAATTTAATAAAAAGCCTCGCCATGTGAGGTCATGGTGGCAATGGAATTTGTAAGCTTGCATTTACTCATACATCCTTCCTTTGACTGGTCTTTTAACTGAAGTGAAATTGATGGGAAAAGCATGAAGTTATGGAGAGTTTGGAATCAGGATGTCTTCGGTTGAGTGTAATTATCATAATGTATTTCATCCTTGAAACTGAGCCCTGGATGACTGAGGGAAGCAGCTGAGGCATAAGAAACTGCCAGAAAGACAAAATAACCTTCAGCTAGTCTATAAAAGGAATGATTAAGCAGTTCAAAATGTAAATTCCAAGTTCTATTACACAACTATTTCCTTGGGTTTTAAATGATCATAGATGTTCTTTTTTCTGGGCCCAGAAATACACTTCAATTTCTAATGGCATACAAATTATTCACTCTATTATAGTCAGCCTACTTCTAGTTTTCCTGCACAGGACACAGAATATAAACAGATAATTTCTGAAAAACAAAGCAAATTATATAAAATTGAAAGAACAAAATGTGTTTCCAGAATTCTCAAATCTGGGAGTTTACACTTGAGGTAAGAGTCGTTGGTGGATAACCAACTGGTGGTCAACTTGCTACCCCCGCTGCATTAAACTAGCATGGTTCTGGGTGTGGGAGGCCCACCTGAGAGTTGTTGCCAGCAGCATAAAGGTAGAACAGGAGAAGCTGCTAAAATGCTGTTAGGAATGCTGTTCTGAGAAGCTGTTGGAGCTGTTGGAAGCTGCTAGTTCTCTTGGGCTGTTCTGCTGGAGGACCTTGTCATGCTGGCTTTCCTGATGAACTTTGGAGGAGCTTGTGTCCTCATCTTGAGCATTGATTTCTGGCTCAGGAGAGGAAGATGGTGCACTTCTCAGCCTCATGAAGCTTATCACATTGGCTTTCCAGATGGGAACTCGGCTTTCCTCATCACTGGAGGAGCTCAGGACCTCACTGTTGCTGAGCCCTGCTTGGGTACTTTTAGGGGAGCTCTGGTGCTTATCTTCAGCATTGCTTCCTGGTTCCAGTTCAGATCCCTCCACCTGCTAACACAAATCTTTCATCCCACTGGCATAGACTTCTTAGCTTCCACCACTGACCTTTGGGCCTCTCCAGCGTATATCCATGTTCTTTGTTGTAGGCTCTAAGCCTCCAGTTGGGCTGTTGTGAAGCATTGTTATGAGCTCTAGGCCCTCAGCTGGATTCTTTAGTACTTCGTTTGTGGATTGATTTCCTGCATTTGTAGTATGATTCTTGGGTGATTCATTATAAAATACTATTATAAAACATGTCCTGAACTATATTGTTCACCTTACAAAAACCCCAAACCATAACAGTCATCTTGATTCCTCCTCTCATTCTTTTAAATTCTAACTAGTTACTCTTCCTTCATCTCTCAAGGTGCTTGAAACATTAAGGATGACCAAAAAGAGATGTAGCTAAGTGGAGATGTGCATGCTAACTGCCATTACAAGGACCATATTTTAAGTGGTAGCATGTGTATCTCTCCTTGCTAGTAAGAATAATCAACAGTGTATTTAAAGCAAGTATGAAAAAAAAATAAAGCAAGTATGTTAGGTTTCATTATTTCTAAGTTCTTTTCTTCTTCTAAAATTCTTAGCAAGCCCCTATTACACCATTTTCCTTCAGACTTACTCATTCTCTATTTATTCTGCCCTACCCACCAGTCAGGTTATATCCCAGAAAACTAGTAATTTTATCTCTTCCTTTGTCTTGGTTAGGAACTTCAGTAGTTCCTCATTACATTCACCCAAACTCTGTTGTAGTGTTTTTTTTTCTTCTTCTTCTTCTTTTTCCTTTTTTTGTTTTTTTAAATGTATTTGGTACAGGTTCTCACTGTGCAGTTCCAACTCTAGTAATCCTCCTGTTTCAGCCTCCCCAGCATAGGGATTGCAGGTTGTGCCACCACACCTGATCATCATCATGCCTGATCTGGCTAAGTGCACCCAGGGTGGGGCCTGCATGACATGGGGTGCCAGGGATGAAACTGGGGTCCTTGCACTTGCCTAGGCAGGCACTTAGACCCCTGACCTATCTCTGCAGTACCCAAACTCTGTTCCTTTTTTTTTTTCTTCTTGTATTTTAGGGAAGGGTCTACAGGGTGTTCAGGGTCTCGCTACTAGATTGAACTCATAGTGATCTGCCTGTTTATAGCCTCCCAAGAGGTGGGATTATAGGTGCGTACCACCACGCCTAGTCTCAATTGCCATCTCAGTGTGCTCCTGGAGCAGGGCAGGCACAGCAGGCCTGGGGATGAAACCCCTGGCCTCTATGCCTGCTTGCAGGTGCTTTAATTCACTGAGCTGTTTGGACACCCCAACAAACTCTGTCTCTAAGTACCTCACTAACCCTCTTTTTGGAGTTTTCCCTCTTGCCAATTTTATTTAATATCCAAACCAGGTGTAGTTGTGCATGCTCATAATCTCAGCTACTCCTAAATCTGAGGCAGGACAAGCACAAGTTCAAGGCCAGCCTGGTAACTTAAAAAGAATCTGGAGCAATAGCTCTATGGTAGACTGTGCCTAGGTTCAAGCTCCAGTACCAGAAAAAGAGAAAAATTCCAGTTAGAAGACTTTGTATTGTTGTGATTCCTGTTCTTTTCATTTTGATGAATGAATACAACATAGTCCTATTTAAAAATCTCAGCAAGCATTTTGTAGATATCAACTAGCCAGCCCTGGAGTCTGTAAGGAGAGCAAAACCTAGGTAGCCAATACAATCCTAAAGAAAATGGGCAGAGGTGGAGAACCTGATTTCAGGGTTTCCTACAAGGCCACGGTAATCAAGGTACTATGGTATTGATGAAAGAATAGACATAGAATAACAGAAGATAATAAAATTCAAAATAAATGCACAAAAATTAGGTACTTTTCCACAGAAGAGTAGTGCTCAAAAAGTTGGATGTCCATTGGCAAAACAGTGAACCTAAACATAGATCTTATGTATTACATAGTAGTTAATTCAAAATGGATAGGAATAATTGTGAAATTTTAACTTTAAAACTTTTTGAGGAAAACATAGTATGAATCTCACAACATAAATAGTACAATCCATGTAAGAAATAAAATGGATAATTTGGAGCTTAATTAAAATTGTTTCCTCTGTGAAGATGAATCCAAAATATACAAAGAACTCTTGAAATTCAGCAATAGGAAAACAACCCTCTTGGTTACAAATTTCCAAAATATCTGAAGAAAGTGTTTCTTCATTAGAGTTAAAGGTAAAAAAATAAGTATATGAAAAGATGGTAAACATGATGTTTCACTGTGAACTTGCAAATTAGAGCGATAATGAGGAGCCACCTGCCCTCTCTAGAACGCCCACAACCCGGGACACTGAGCGCTCCGAGCGTGATGAAGGTGCGGGGCAGCAGGAGCCCGTAGTTAGTTTGGTGCCCATACAACTGATTATATGGCACAGCATCTTTGGAAAATAATTTGGAGTTTCTTACAAAACTGAACATGTTCTTACCATACCTATTAACAGTCATCCTCCTAGGATCTCAGTACTTATAGCTAATTTGAAAACTTCTATCTTCACAAAGCCTGTTTATAATAATTTATTTATAATTGCCAAAAATGCAATTATAAATAAAATTACTATATATCTGCAGCCAAAATGTTCTTTAGAAACTGAATGGATTAACTGTTATATCATATAGTGGAATATTATTTGGTGCTAAAAAATGAGCCATAAAAATTAAAGAGAAATATTAAGATAAAGAATTCTAGAAGATTATAGTTTTGTTTTGTTCTAAAGACAGGGTCTGGGGCTGGGGAGATGGCTCAGTGGAATAAGCACTTCCCTGGCAAGCGCAAGGGCCTGAGTTCAATCCCTGGTTCAGTTAAAAAAATAATAGCCCCTCTAAGAAAAAGGGGGTATACAAAGGAAGAATCATGATGTGTGTGTATAAAGAGTACAGTTAGGATAAATATGCCATGCTTCTGCATAATTCTATGAGAAGCAAGATTAATAGTGGTTGGATAAGATATTATATTGGCTTCTAGTACTATGGACAAACACTAGGGAGATAACAAGGTAGAAAGTATTATTGAATCTGTGATGTAATTCAGCTTTAAAAAAATAAGATAAGTATTTAGCTATACTCTCTTCATTCACTGATTAGAGACATCTGCTATAATAATGTCTGTAAGTATATCATGTATGCACCTTGCATGACACCAAAACATCACAAAAACATTTTTGCAATGTATTAATTTATCAAATCTGTCCTGTTAATTTGTCTTGAAACTGTCTCATTGCTATTTGTTCTTTAATAAAAACAATAATAAAAAAAAATAAAAACAGGGTCTTACTGTGTCACTAAATTACCCAGGCTGGTTTCAAGCTACCAGTCAAACATGCTAGAATTATGGGCATGTGCCACCATGCCAAGCTATGAGAGATGTTTTTGTAAGATAAAAATCTTATAAAATAACATTTGAAACTCTATATTGGATAAGTTTTTGTAGTTATTGTTTTGTGTTGGCCTGTGCATTGCCAAGAATGGATTTAGAAATGTAGCTTCCTGCTGAGTTCTACTGCCAGATAGAAGAGAAAAATAAGTGGGTTCCAATAAGCACCACCCTGTATCCTCTTGTTCTGCCTATCTGCTTCCCAGTGTGGTGGAAGTTTAGTTCTGAAAGGCTGGCATTAATGACATAAGGGAAAGAAGCAGAACTTTCTGTTTGCTAGATATCAGGTACACTGAGTTCATTTCCCCAAAATTGAAGAATAAATTCTAAGATACAAAGGTAGGAAGAATTTTATTAGAAGAGATACCTCCTGAGAGACAGGAGAGGCCCTGAAAGTGAGTTACAATGAACCCATTTCTGAAAGGAAGTTTTACAGAGCAAAATCACAAGGTGAGTACAATGTGGATCAAAACTACAATCAACAAGATTATAAGTATAGATGCATGGGTAATATTGATCCCGTGGGGAAGTGGGTCACATGGCAGATGTACATGGAAAGAACAAAGACCTTCTTTAGGAAGGGCTAGATCAAGGCGATCTTGGTCATCCACCAGGATGATGTCTATTTAGGCTTTATTGAGCCAGGTGTTACAGGTATTCCCTGGAGAGGTATGTAGGCCTGGCCTTCAATAAATGTGCATCTAGCCACAGTTGTAATGTGTTTTCATTGACTTCCTTGAGGGTCTATCCCTGTCTGATTGCCTAGAATATTTCTACCTAACTTGGCTGTCTATAGTAGTAACACCAGGGACACATGGAGTGGGAGACAATTTTTCAGAGACACAGTAGGAACTTGATTTTCTCCTCAGTTCAACTGAGGAGAAGTTGTCAGGGAAGAAAAAATTATGAGATACAGTGTTTAGACTAGATCAAAAAAATGCCATTTTCTTACTTGAAACGCTGATCCTGGATTTCTCAAGGCATGTGGACTCTTCAGTTTGAATTTAGAATTGCAGAAAGGATAATATTTAGAGTTTGTTTGATCTGTCAGATTCATCTAACAGAATATAGCTAAGAAATGTGTTCAAGTACAGTTATTGGGTGTCTCAGAATTGGAATTAAAGATGCCACACAAACAATATGGGGATATTTTCCATGAATCATACATTACGTCAAACAGAATACTGTGACTTGCCCTAAAATTCCATGACACTATTTTTCATACTAGAAAAAATGCTACAAATTACTGTTTTTTCCTAATGACTTCCAAACCAAGGATATATCTTGGCTCCTTATTAGTTTTGCTCAGCTAAATTTGCTCAGGCAGGTATAATCTCTAATAAATAATAACAGTATAATTGTTAAGCTATTTTAAAATGGCTGCATTGAAGAGTGGAAAACCAAAAATACAAGAATAAAGATAAAACCACCTCTCTGAAACCAAATGAGTAAGAGTAACTTAAGATTTTTTTTTTAAAGACTGCTTATGTTCTCTGAATGATTAAAGATTCAGCTAAAGTACCTAGAACACAGTAGAGTCAATAAACACTTGCCATGAAATGAATGTTGAATAATCAGAGACTGGCATTCTCATTCAAAGAGAAGTAAATGACTCACCCTTATCATTCCATTCTCCAGTTCACAGTGGAGAACTTGGGATGCGACATAAATGGAGTATACTCACATTAATTTTCAGTTGAAATCACATAAAGTGAAGAGAACCTAATTCAGTACTTAAATAGCAAGATCTATTTCATTTTCTTTGGCACAGTTTGAAAAAAATTTGGCATGTATGATCACTACACATTTTAAATATCTAACTACCATTTGAAAAACTCCCACTACACTTTGCTGCAAGTGTCTGTTGGAAAGTAGAGAGTGACTGATGTGATATATTGTCTAGGCTTATGTTTTTAGCTCATAGAGCAAATCCTTTCAAGGACACAGTGTTTTGATCATTTGGCTGGTTGGCTTTCTTTTGTTTATTTTTTGTTAGAATCCCCATAGCTACTAGAAGAATGGAAAATTGTGCCTATTTACTGTTGAATTCTTCTGCAATCAATTTTCTTTTTACTCCAACTGACCTCAGCCGCACTCCAAAGCAATACTGTGAGAAGATTGGTACATTTGAGCTTATATGATCTGGAATCTTCCTGTTGTCTGCAACAGGAAGAAACACACATCTTGGCTATAGGAATTGACAATTGCTTCAAGTCATGTAATACTTCTGATTGGAGCTGAAATACAGCTGAATAGTAAGTAGTGCAGTGTAAAATGTGACTGGGGGCATGACAAAGCAGTCTATCTGTTTTATGAGGGTATGACTCATTAATGTTTCTTTTTTTTGGTACTGGGAATCAAACCCAGGGCCTCATGCTTTGCCACACAGGCACTGTGCCACTGAGCAATATCCCTGGCCCAAGACTCATTAGTCTCATGAAATTAAGCATTGAAGTACCTAAAGGGAAGAAGGAGCAGGTGCTCTCTCTGCTTCATATTCTGCTAAGTGATAGCTACATTAACAGTTTTAATATTCTGTAATTGTTCAGGTTTATGATGAATATTGCTAAGCAGAATTTATGTTAAAGCTTTAAAAAACCTGCATTTTGTGATAAATATAATTTTTATTTAAAAGCATGAATGACAAAGGGCAGTCTTTATTTATTTATTTATTTTTCTGATCAAGTCTCGTTTATAAAAGGCAGTCTTTAATTGAATTTTTTTTTAAAGGAAGAGAAGTTTAATTTAATTTCATGCATTAAATGTGTCTGAACAAATCAGAAACTGTAACACTTTTTAAAAATCTGAAGCCAGATTCAGATATACTCAAGAGGCTGAGGCAGGAGGATCTCTTTCAAGTTTGTCAGCCTTGGCTACATATTGAGTTCAAGGCCAGCCTGAACTATACAGTGAGATCCTATCTTAAAAAAAAAAAAAAACACTGAACCAAAGAGTCATTTTTCTTTAATAATCTAAATTCAGTCATTTTTTCATCAAGTGGTAATAATATAATCTAGCTCTCTGCCATTATATCTGAAGCTTAGCAGAGACAGAAAAATGAGTGTCAGTAATAATTGAAATCTTCAGTATTGTTTTATTACTGTAAGTTGTTATAGTAATATCTACCAAATTTTTGTCATGTCACAAATAACAAATCATAGATTTTTTAGAGCTATTGAAGTTATAGTTTGTAAAGCGGTATCATTGCACTTCATCAGGAAAAACATAGATTTCTTTATTCCTGTTGTTCGCTCAGATTTCCTGTGTCTACAGCCTTAGCAAGTTTTAGAAACATCTTACTGTGCTAAGACACTCCCTTGTGAGAGATGTTTTCACCTCCCTGACCAGTATCTTGACAGGATGATTGAAGTCTTCTGAGGTGGGTGACCTGCCGTTGGGCTGCAGTAACAGGCTTGGGGAAGAGGCAGCCACAGGTGCCAGGAACTTGTGTTTAGCTGTCCCGCAAACACATGTTTATAACAAAATAAATTTTTATTTTTAGCTTTGGAATAAGTTTGAGATTAAAATATTTTGCTTCTCTTATTAGGAGCAGGGGAATGTTGATTTTAAGTAGCTGCTGTGAAACATATGCGTTTTTGTGTGTGAATGGTGGGCGTTTTTCCTCATGGCTCCATCAAGTCACGTTCTGTGTGCATCTGAGATTTAACTTTAGCAAACATAGATCACTTAAATTCTTCTGAGTTCAATTTCATATCCTAACAGGACATGGCAGTGGAGCATAGTCTGGACCTTTCAGATCAGTTTTTTTTTTTTTTTTTTTTAACAGTTGATTACTTTTGATTAAGTCTAATTTCAGAGCTAGAATTTTGACCTTTGATGTCATGATATGACAGTGATTGATCTTCTGGGTATTCTTTATGCTTTAATACTGCTTCTTACCTGCATTAAAAGTGTGTGTGTGTGTGTGTGTTTATGTGTAAGGGAGGGAAAGAGGAAGAAAAGGAGAGAGCCTGAGTCACAAATGGTCATTTTAAAACCATAGAGCCACCTGTGATAGGTGACCTCTAAACAGTTGAGCAATTCTGATGCTCTGCTTCTCTATAATTGGCCCTAGTTCCAGGGACTGTGCAGCAACTCCGCTTGGGCCCCTCTTAGAGATTCAGGACTTACTTTCCTCATTTCCAATGGAAACTTTCTGAACTTTCTCCTTTGGTTCATGAATTCATTCCTCAGCATTTGCAGGAACATTAGCCCCATACACATGGTGCCATTGCTTTACACAAGGACAATCACCCACTAAAGAAATGAAGGGAGCTGTAACTCATTCCACAGTGGCTGTTTACCTTTGACTTGCTCTAGCTTTCTCTCTTATGGTTCCTTTCCATCTTTTTTTCTCCTTTTTCTTTATTGCAGTTTTTTTTTCCCCAAGTGTAGGGAAGTGCTCTGCATCAACTCAGGACCTCCTGCATTACATATGAGTAGGCATTCTACCACTGAACTGCATTTCCAGCCCTTTTCAGTTTTTTTTTTTTTTTTTTTTTTGTCTTTTTGAGACAGGGTCTCACTATGCAGTTCAGGCTGGCCTTAAGATCACTTTGTAGCTCAGGTTGGTCTTGAACTCAACAATCCTCCTGCCTCAGCCTCCCGAGTGCTGGGATTACAGGCATGCGCCACCACGCCTGGCTTCCTTTTTCAGTTTTTAATGAAAGAAAATAAAAAAGTTTTAAAAATTAATGTCTTAATATACTTCCTCTTTAATTTACAAAGTTAAATATTTAAATAACTTTTGTAATAAATATAGTTTTTACTTTACAAACATATTGACAACTGATTTATTCCAGATATCTCAAATTTTCTTCGTAAGAGAAGCTTTCACTAATTGTTAGCTGAGAAACCTGGGCAGGCAGATGACACAGGAGGCAATACATCCTCTCCTTCTATTTCAAAATAAAAATCTAGGGAAACTGGTTAGATATTGCCATAAAACATAAGCTCATTTTTATATTCTGACATTGAAAGATGTTCTCTTATAGACACAATTATAAAATAGTAAGTCTGATATGCTAGTTGGAAATTTTTCAGTTCTCTTCTTGACTTCATGATTCTTTATGTGGCACTGTGCTAGAATTTACCAGCCTTCAGTCTTAAGGCAGTGTTTTATATTAAGATCAGTCAGTTTTCAGTATTAAGTAATTTCATGGCACTACATGGAGAGTTTCTGCTTAAATCAGAATCTGGTGAATCTACAATGATAAGGATAAGGTTGTTGAATGAGAAGTGGGAATTAATTAAACACATTGACAGAAGACTGTGTTCTTGAGATCATCTGTCATCTCCAAGTCCAAGAAAAATGAAGGTGCATCGGTTCTCACTATGCTGCTTTATATTGATTTAGAATTGTTACTTTTTCTTTCTTAGTTTTAGCTGCAATTTTATGTATACTCATCTGTCTGTTAATATAGTGTTCTTTTAAATGAAGAAATACACAGCTTAATTAAACCCTGGAGAGTAGGCTATTGATGTATCATTTATAGAAATAGCTCTGACTACCAAATGGCCTATGCAGATGAGCTGTAAGATCACATTGGAAGTTGCTCTTTATTAGCTCAGTCAAAGGTATTAAAGCCAGAGGGAAACTAGTCTTCAATGTTTCTACTGGTTTATCACTTGATTTAACTTAGAGATGTTTTAGACCTGGCTTACCTTAGTGTTATTCAGTCATTGGTTGTAATTATTAATTGATGAATTGGGACTTAGTGTCAAGTGTTATCTAACCTATTTTGCTTTTCATATCCTGCTTTTCAAATTGTTATAATCATGTAATTGTAAGAAGACCTTGACTTTATTTTATGAACCATTTTCCCTAGTATACATAAAGGTATAACTTAGTTTCTTATAACCATAAAACAATAAACCATCTAACCAGGAGCTAATGACCAGCATTCATATTAGGTATTTAAAGTGTTTATTAGTTCTTATTGTTGGTGAACTGAGTGGACTAGTCATACAACATAAGAACTATAGGTTTCCTTTTAGTATTTAACAAGGCTATTGTATTTATAATACATGTGTTTGTAGCATTTTACACATTTTTAGGTGTATTAATATTGTTTATATTTCCTATATCCTTAGAAAAACTCTGAGAAATAAATCAGCAAATAGAGATTCAGCAAGATTGAGTGTTTTTCCTAGAGAGAAATTCAGGACTCTTGATTCTTAATGTTCTGTCTGCTGTTCTACAGAAAAAATGCTAACATATATTTCATGATAATAGATTTCAAACTACTATAATACTGATACCTTATTTTTATAGCACTGGCAATTTAAAAAAACATTTTATTATTTAAAAGAAAAAATTAGGAAAGCAGAGATCAGATGCTATTATACTAACTATATTTTCTTTTATTAGCTAACACATTCAATAGATACAAAGTACCTCTATGGGTAGGCACTAGATTGGTTGCTAAAAAACAAAAATAGTCCCACCTCCCAAGGAGATCAAACCATTAAGACATGTTGGCTTGCTCAACAAATCTGGACAGTGTGACATTAGCCAACTTTGTGGAGAGGCCTGGGAAAGACCTTTGTTTCTCCTGTTAAGATGGTAGATATGTGTTCAGTACTGTCTTTGTGCTACCATGGGTATAGAAGTGATGCTTATATTTACTGCAAGCAGCTTTGAAGTCACAAATCAGCACATTTGATTTCAGTCTTTGTAATAATCCTGTACTGGGAATCTTGTATGGGAGATAAAATGTAAAACCTATTTGCTTATGGCATACATAGGTTCAGTTTTCAATTGTGGTAAATCTGTCCCAATTTCTTTCATTTTATAATGGAAATAGCATATATTTCTTTTTATAATGGAAATAGTAGATAATGGTATAATGACTCTGTATCTATAGTAAAAAATATCTAGTCAACCATATGCATTCTTGTACTCTGTTTCTTTCTGTAATTATAAATTCACTGGAAATTGTGAAAATGTGATCCCAGGGAAGAAAATGACTAATTATTTTGCAGTGGAGACTATCATAAAAGGCTACAGAGAGGATGAGGTAACGTCAGCAGGTATCAAATAGAACAAAAGAGCATTCCTATTTGGGTGACTAACATGTATAATGGGCTTGCCATGTGCATAGCCATTCCTATACCAGCATTTTGATATGCTAAGGAAGGGGGTTACAAGTTGTAGCCCGAGATCATGTCTCAAAATGAAAAGGCTGGGGATACACTGCTCAGTGCAAAGGCCCTAGATTCAATCCCTTTGCACTGGGATTTTGTTTTTGTTAAAAACAAAAACCTTTAAAAGCTTAGAATATCCCAAGAACAAGAGCAGATTACTGTGACTGAAAGATAGAGTGTATCAGAGGATGAGTATTCATGTAGTAGATGAATACACAAAAGAGGTTTGTTACCAAATCATAAATGGAAATCTATACCTTACCAATTTGAAGATATCATATGGGTACCAGAACTAACAAATGTGGTTAGGTTTGGGTTTTAGAGGAAAAACAAGCTTCAGATTTTGAGTATTGGACAGAGAGGGAAGATAGTAAACTGTCAGTGGTCTAAGTCATAGAAAGGCCTTTGATGATAACGTGGTGAGGGGAAGATATTTTTGGTGGTGAATCAACATAATTTAGTGCCTGGATGTGGACAAGGGAGACAGCTACAGAATGACTTCTATGGATATTATGCTGTTACTGGAGAAGGAATACAGCAAAGGGTGTGTCTGGGGTGAGGGTGTGTGATAAGCTTGTGGGTTTTTTTTTGTAATTAATATTATAATTTATTTCAACTCATTTTGAAATTATTTAAATGTTGTGAAATTATATATGTTATTTCTTTATACATTATCAGTATAGTATTGTAACATACAGGAATTACATTTTTAGGCAATACATGTGTACTATTAATAAATATATAAAATGCAACACTATTAGGGTTCTTGTTTTTTTTTTTTTTTTGTTTTTTTTTTGTATTTTAAGGAAGGGTCTACAGGATGTTCATAGTCTATTAGACTGGACTCATAGTGATCCGCCTGTTTATAGCCTCCCAAGAGCTGGGATTACAGGCATGCACCACCATGCCCAGTCTCAACTGCCATCTCAGAGTTGCCCGGGGGTGGGGTAGGCACAACAGGTCCCCAGGGGTATCTAACCTGTGGCCCTTGCTCCAGCTTACAGGTACTTTAATCTGCTGAGCTATTTGGCTGGCCCTGATTTTTTTTTTTTTTTTTTTTTAGTTTGGTTTTAAGTTTGAAGTGCTTGTAGGGAATTCAGGCAGAGATATTCAGTACTGTAAATGGGGATGTATAACTGGGCCATGGTAGAATAGCATGCTAAAGAGTTCTGCAACTTGATTTTCTTGGCAGGTATGTGATATGGTCATACAGATAGGCTCATATCCATACACAGTCAATTCTTGTTATTCACAAATTGCATGTTTTCAAATTCACCTGCTTGTTCAGTTTCATCTATAACCCTCAAATCAGTACTTGTGGTGCTTTTGCCATTATTCACAGAAATATGCAGGAAGGTAGAAAATTCAAGTCACCTGACCTGATACTTCTCAACTTAGGGTGAAAAGGTGGCACTCTGCTTCTATTGTAGTCTCATACTATAAAAAAGTATCCTTTGCCGTCTACTAGAACCATATTTTCATGCTTTGTTTTGTTTTATGCTGGTGGTTTTGCTGTTTAACATGGACTCCTAAGTGCTGTGTAGTGTTCCCATGCACAAGAAGCCTGCATTACAACTTATGGAAGAAATAACTGTATGTGCACTAGAAAGCTTCACTCATCCAGGAGATAGGCCATAAGCTGTGCATTCAGTGTTCATAAAGCAACAATTTGTATTAAATAACATGTTTTAAAATGGAAATATACACAAAACAAAGTTATGTGTTGATCACTTGATGAAAATGCTGTGACTGGAGGCTCATAGGAACCTAACCCTGTATTTCTCCAGAAGCAGTAGATCAGTATTCATTCATTCATCTTTGATAAATATAATAGAACTACTACAAATAACAAGAAACAACCATATGTCTATGCAGACATACACACACACACACACACGTATAAATTTTGTAGAGTATGCAAAATATACACAGACACACACATACACACTTTAGCAGTTTGCTGTACTAGTAAATATCTAGAAGCTAATGATCATCACTTTGAGTATTTGAGTATCTCTTATAATTAAAGAGACCAAAGATAACTGGGCCTCTTAATCTTATGATGTCTACATAAATGTAATATTAATATATTTATACAAGTTCTTATTTTCCTGATAAAATACTTTTTTGGGTAGATTCTGTATATCCTACTCTTGTATAAGTAATCCTTACATTTATACAATACAGGCATTCATTCTACTTTATGCTTCAGTTATGGTCACAAAACATATAAAACTTCTTAGTCAAAAATGAGTAGAAACCATATGAAAACAATTTGTGATTGTAAATCAGATGTCCCATATTCCCTAATTCATAGAGTTTTTCATAAAATAGAATATTGAAGAAACATAGTTGATATTGACTGACAGCACCTAAAATACCTTCTGCAGCACACTTACGCATAACGTGGTTGTCAGTGTTATATTTGTGGGCTGCCAATTTCTTTTATGCTTGATGTTATTCTTTCTAGCACATTTGCAATATTAGTCCCTCTTCTCTTTTAGAAAAAAATGTTTATGTGTGAGGAGATTTCATAATCGAGGACTAGGCATTCATATCTGTCAATTTGCTTGACTGCCGCAACTGAAAGGAATTTTTTACTCTCATTCACAAATATTAGTTCATATCAGCAGCGGTGTTTTAAAATGACAGGTATTATGTGAGAGTGAGAATTACCCATACTTTCTGACATAGCATCAATGTTATGTTGAAAATTAGCATTCACCTTTTATCTCACTTTTTACTTTTTGCACACTTGAAAGTAGGGTGTTGACATTTACAATGCAAAGGACAAGATGTAAGACCCCATGCAGTGACTTTTGTATTCAAATATGAGTCTGTGCTTGTTAGCATATACATGTTTTCTAACAACTATATAGTTAAATATTTCACACAAAACTGATACAAACATATGTAGAGATGCCTCAGTTTGGGATGGCTGGGTTATTTGTCTAGCATATAATTTTGATTTGGTCCTCTTTTGATTTATTCTATGATCTTCTAAGATATTTCAGTGAAATGCATGTTTCTCCCTTCTTCCAGTACTGGAAATTGAACCGAGGGCCTTCAAACAGTTATATTCCCAGCCTTCACCTTCTCTCCCTTTGTTTTTAAGAAGGTCTTACTAAGTTGCCCAGGCTAAGTTGGGATTTGTGATCTTCCTGCTTCAGCCATCCAGTGAAGTGGGAATACAAGCATGAGCCACAATCCCTAGTACAATGAATGCTTTCTGTCTTTTTATAAACTTTTGTGTCATTAAGAATGGCTATAAGCTAATATTTTGGCCCTAGCCCTTCAAGGTTAGTGAGGACTCAGAACATAAGAGAATCTCTGCTGTGACATCCTGTAACTAAGTGGTGTCCCATATTTTCTGATCAAGATTATGGAGCCACAGAAGAAAGTGATTGATGATGTATAGCATGCCTAAGAAGAGTCACCTAGAGAGAAAAAATTTGCTCAGGCTTTCACAGAGAGCAAATTGGTCAAGCAAAGACCATGACTCATCCAGGTGGCTGACACTGACTAAAGATCCATAAGGTACTATACATGGTTCCAGGTAAATCCTGAGGGGATTTGACTAACTCTGTCAGAGAGCAAAAGTTACATTTTTAGTTATATAGGTTTTGCTTTAACTTAGTCTTAACCATCCAACAGAAAAGTATAACCAAGAGGTATAAAAAGTAAAGCCCTATTAATATGCTGAGCTGTAAAAGGCTCAAGTCAACAACTTCAGACAATTGCCAGTTGTACTGATAGCTCACTACTATTATGGACTATTGGACTATATTGGGTTATTTTGCTGAATTCAGGTACTTACAATCTTTAGACTACCATCAAGAATGAAAAGGTCCTTTATAGACTTCTCCAAATACAGCTTCTCTAACAGCAATGGAACACCCATCTCTGACAAAACAAAACAAAAAATGGGGATAAAAATAAAGGACCATTTTATTGTGAAAAACTATGTATATACAAGATAGTTAGGATAGATATACAGCTACTTTCTCTTAGTTGAATGAAAAGTTTGTACTAATATTGTTTAGACAAGATATGTCTGCATCTTATCCTCTGAATAACTGCTACGAAGACAATATTGCAATGTATTAATTATTGTGACTGTCCTACTAACCAGTTTTGAAACTGTTTCCTTGCTATTTTATCTTTTTTTTTTGTATTTGAAGGGAAGGGTCTACAGGGTGTTCAGGGTTTCACTACTAGATCGGACTCATAATGATCCACCTATTTACAGCCTCCCAAAACGTGGGAGTACAGGAGTGCCCCACCATGCCCATTCTCAATTGCTATCTCAGCATCCCCAGGAGTGGGGCTGGCATGGCCTGGGTGAACCCCCGACCCCTGTGCCTGCTTGCAGGTGCTTTAATCCACTGAGCAATTTGGCCAACCTTGCATATTTATTCTTTTTAATAAGCATCTCCTGAATGCTCGTTTTCATGAGTGAGCTTGGTGGTGGGAAACATGCCCCAGTTAGGGTTTCTAGGCAATCCTGAACCTGTCACTTGAAGAACAAGTAAGCATAAGGATAGACTGACAAAGACTGGCAAAGAGGATAGTTCTGGGACTGACATAGTTCAGTGTTGTTCTGGTGTGATGATGTAGGATAGAATTGAAGTTGAAGAGATAAGCTTGGGCTAGGCTTCTGAGGAGTTTGTATGCCATGTATGGACATTCATTTTGTAAGTCAATTTGGACTGTGTTCTGTGAATAGTAAGTTGCCACTTAAGGGTTTGGCATGTGGTAGTGCTTGATATGAAAAATTGTTATTTTTAAACCAATCATTTTGGCAGAAGTTGTCTCAGTTACTTTTCTCTCATTGTTGGGACAAAATAACCAATTCTCATAAAAGATTTATTTAGCTCGCCGTTTGTAGAAGTTTCAGTCCATTATCAGCTGCTTCCAAGGCAAGGTGGCTTGGCAAAGGAGTAACACAGTAGAGAAAAAAATCATGGCAAGCAGAAGACAACAAGAGCAAGCAAGGAAAGGGGGACAAGCCTCTTTCTATCTTTATATTGTATCCAGTCTACTGGGATTAGGTTGGTGCCAATCAGTGGACTGATCCAGCAACCAATAACCCTTAATCCCAATACCCTTAATCCCAGCGTTGTACTATTAATTAATCACACATTCTAGATAGAGGCAGCGCTGGAAAAATCCTAACTGTATAAGGTTTTGGGGGGACATCTAGACAAAGCTATAACAGTAGTATAGTAAATAAATTTGAGAGGGGATAAGAGTAGTGCTGCCAGGTAGCTCAGCGGCACAGTGCCTGTCTTCTAAGTGAGGTCCTGGGTTCATTTCTTGGTACCAAAGAAGGAAAAAAAAGAAAAGTAAAACAAAAAAGACCAAAAGAGTTGTGGTGCACAATTGAGTTGGACTACTGATTTGGTCATATTGAGAGATAGTAACTTGGGTTTGGATATGGTTAATAGGGAGCAGGTTGGGCATCTAGACTTGGAAAGTACTAAAAGTAGAAAGCAGTACAACTTGAAAATGATTAGTAAAATGTGGGGTGATCACCAAACTTTCAGTTAAGCTGCTTTGGTTCTGCTTGATAGGAACAGATTTTAGGAAAAGTGAACAGTTCCAAGTTGATCATACTGAGGATTTGGATTAAAGGCAGGATCATTTAGCAAAAAAGTGGACACTGGAGTCTGAGGTTCACAGGAAGTGCCAGGGTTGGGAGGATTCACCTAACTTTCCTCCCAGTCTCAGTGAGTGTGCAGAAACTGGGCAAAACCCCAAACCTGGATAGGAAAGAGAAAAAAAAGGAACCAGAGAAAGAAATGGAGAAAGAAAAAGCCCAGGGTGTGTTTCACTAATTATTCTTAAAAGGGAACAGTGATAGTAAGTGTTTTAATTTTACCACCTGTTTTATTTAGCTAGAAGACATTTCATTTACTTTGGGGCTTTTAAAATATTTTATTTAGTTCTATTACTTGGTAAAAACTTTTAAATTCTTATAATTTCTTGAGTGCTTGCTAGGTACTATGTAAGGCATTACTTTTAAGTGTTCTTTCATTGTATCCTTAAAGTAATCCTATAGGGTTTGGTTTTATTCTTTCGAGTTTGTATTTAAAAACCCATGGATAAGAAAGATTAAATGACTTGATCACCTTTTTCACAAATCTATATAACCAAAGAATAATTTTCCTGTTATAGGCATGCAAAATTAGTCAAAAATTATAAAAAATTAAAAAGGAGAGAGAAAAAATTTAAGCATTAACTGCTCCTTTCACTAGATCAGCAGAAATCAGCAATACAATTATCTAAGCTATCCTGTGGATATGCATATATATATTTCTTTTTCCTTTCCTTTTTTTCTTTTCTCCTTTCCCTCAATATCCAGTAATCTGAACAACTTATTTATTTTATTTTATTTTTGTGCGGTACCAGGGATTGAACTCAGGACCCTGTGCTTTCCAAGCAAGTGCTTATTCTACTGAGCTATCTCCCCAGCCCCCTGAACAACTCATTTAAGTACAACAATATGCAATATAACAACCATTGTTGAATCTTTATCATTTTGTTTACTGAAAGTCTATATCGGTTTTAATGATTATTTTTTAATATTTTCGTAATATATTTAAAGGATAAAATAATAATTAATAATTCTCCTAACCACTGATGATATGCTTAAACCAAAAGTGGGATGACAGGAGAAACAATTTTAATTTCTCTTATTTTGGTTCCATTGGGAAAATTACTCTGATCCAAAGTTATTGCTTTATACTAAATCCTGCAATTCCTATATAT
>PVKA01037494.1:0-20961 GCA_004027165.1 Ctenomys sociabilis | reverse complement strand
TTTTCTCTTCATGTGACTCTCCCCAGGCACACTTTAGAACTTCAATCTCTTTCCTCTGTGGCTCCACAATCTCCTTGCTCAGAAAATTTGGAGCTCACCTGAGTCTCATGATATTGCAGTACAGGTTCTCCTATGTCCTGAGTCTTTGCTGACCTTGAAAGGCTAGGGCCAAAATGTTGGCTGGCCTTGTGGCTCTTCTGTTTCTCCAACTCTGACTTGTGGTCTTAGGTTGTTAACCATCCAGAAGAAAAGCTGATTAGTATCCTGCAGCATATGCCATTCACTTTGCCTTATCTGACTCAATTGATTTTACTTGTTGTACATTTCCTTTTGTATTTCTGCTTTTGGCTTGTTATACTAGGGAGACTATATGATATTTACACATGTGTGTCTGGTCTATTTCACTTATGAGTATATGTTCAAGTGGCATCCACTTCAGTATAAATGCTTCAAACTTATCATTCTTAATAGCTGAGTAATACTCCATTATATAGAAATACCACATCTTTTTCAACCATTCCTCATGTGATGGACATTTTGGTTGTTTCCAAGATTTTGCTCTCACACATTGCGCTGCTATAAACATAGGTACACATATATCTCTGTGATACAATGTATCCAAATCCTTTGGGAAAATTCCCAGTAGGGGTATAGCTGGCTTGAATGGGATTTCTAGTCCTACTCTTTTGAGGAGTCTCCACACTGACCTCAACAATGGTTGAACTAGTCTACATTCCCACCAGCAGTGGAGAAGTGTTCCCTTTTCCCCACAACCTCTCCAACATTTGTTGTTGGTTGATTTCCTTATGACAGCCATTCTTTCTGGAGTGAGATGATATCTCAGGGTTGTTTTTATTTGCATTTCACGAATGGCTAGTGATGTGGAGCATTTTTTCATATATTTGTTCGCTTCTTTAATTTCGTCCTCTGAGAAGTGTGTATTCATCTTAGATGCCCATTTCTGAATTGGGTCTTTAAATTTGAGGGCCCTGTTATATCTTAGTTCTTTATAAATTCTAGACAGTAGACCTCTGTCTGATTGCTTATTAGTTAGGATTTTTTCAAAGTTTGTGGGTTGTCTTTTCACTCTGTTGACAATTTCTTTTGACGTGTAGAAGCTCTTTAAGAAGAGTTGATCCCATTTGTTGATTCTTTCAAGAGCTTCCCGTGCGAATATATGTTTGTTCATGAACTCTTTACCTACCCCTATGTCTTCCAGAGTTCCTCCTACTTTCTCTTCCAGGAGATTGAGTGTTTCTGTTTTAACGTTTAGATCTTTAAACCATTTTGACTTTAACTTAGTGCATGGTGATAGAGCTGGGTCAAGTTTTAGTTTTCGGCATGTAGAAAGCCATGTTTTCCAGCACCATTTGTTAAAGAGGCTATCTTTCTTCCAGTAAGCTTGTGTAGCCCCTTTGTCGAAGATAAGATGGCTGAGTGTTTTCGTAGATGCCTCTGCATCTTCTAATCTATTCCACTGATCCTCAGGTCTATTTTGTTGCCAATACCTTTAAGATTTATTATTATAAAAAATATTTCTGTGATATCTTTGTGTTCGTGTATGGATGAACATAGTTAGTTGTTATACAGAACTCAGAAAATTGGAAACTAATCATCATTTATTTTACATCTGTAACTTCCAGCTTCCTTTTCTGATCCTATTGGTTTATGGGAAAAGCACAATGTGAATCAAATACATCTTTGTTTACTAAGTGCTACTGGTTTGCACTTTGACATAACTCCTTACGTTTTTTAGTACAAAGGTTATAATGTTTGGTTGTTTAGGTATCTGTATCTTGCCACAATGTATAGATTACAAGAAACTGTGCATAATAGCATAAGATAAAGAGTACAGTAAATGAAGACACTATCACCACTATCCAAGTCCTCAGTATTGTTCTGCTGGATCTTGGTTTACAGCCCCTTCTGTTACCTTATTTATAATACTTGGAACCTAGTTGGAAATAAGAGGTTATTTAAAGAATTAAACTGAATTATTTTTAAAAACCACAATCCAAATCATTAGCTATTATTGCTCTCTTTTACCAGTTTTTGACTTCAAGCTTCCCTTTCTGTTTCCCACCCATATGTTATAAAATTTTAACTCGTCCACCAGTGTTATCTTCTATAAGATCTTTTTAAATCAAGATTGTTCTTCTTATTCTCTAAACATACTTCATTATCTCTACTAATAAGATCATGAAATGTCTGAAATATATGAAGTTTTTCCTGACACAGAATAAATTATATTCTCATCTGTGTGATGTAGCTCCTAGTGGCATGCATATTGTAACATTTTGAAAATTGTGCAAATTATATGTTTTCAGTTTCACTTAATTGGAGACAGGAGTTTATGTAATCTGTTTCACCTGAATTTTCTAGCCAAAGCTTCAGCCAAGTTTGACTTGATATACTATATATGAAGGAACTTTTGGAAAAATGTTGATAGTGTTTTTTTGCTATGTTTGAAAACTAAAAGCAAAAACAAAACTAAATTTAAAAACATGAAAGTTTAGCATGAGCTTAGTTGGATTTTTTAAGATATCCTAATGCAGCAAAACATAAAAATAATTTTACAGATTTAAATTGTCACAAATATGTATGAGACCTCTATAAGTTATGAAGATGTCGAATTCTGTTATTGGTTTTCTAGGGTTCAACAAGCATAGGAAATATTTCTACATAAATCATGCCACACTAAAATCTGTAAATATATGACATATTATAAATGCAATATTTAGTTTGTGAGAATTTATGCAAACAATTTAAGAGTGGCTCCATTGTCCCAGTATTTTCATGGTTGTAATATTTTGTAATTTTAATTTAGTCAATATAATATGTATGTATTGAGATGTGTAATGTTACATGATATTAATTCATCTTTCAAGAATCATTTGTTCCAAATCCTATAGTTTAGAAACTGTATTTGTGACCTTTTGCAAGAATTGTACACGTATTTCTGTTCCTTAGAGTATTTTACAGAGTTTCAGGGTAAATCCTGAAGGGACTTGACTGACTTTGGCAAATAGAAAAGTTATATTTCTTGTTATATAGGTCTTACTTTATCATGGTCTTAACCATCCAACAGAAAAATATAAAAATGAGGTACAAGAAATAAAGCCATACTAATATGCTGAGCTGTGCAGGGCTCAAGTCACTGCCAGCCCTTCAAATAACCCACTACTATTATGTACTAGTGGACTATATTGAATTATTTTACTGAATTCATGCACCTACAATATTTATTTATTTACTTATTTATTTTTACCTACAATATTTAAATGGCAAGGGAATACACATCTCTGACAAAACTAAACCAAACAAAGGAGATACAAATGAAGGAACATTTTCTATCTGTATATACAAAATAGTTAAAATAGATATACAGCTACTTTCTCATTGAGAAGAAAGATTTGTACTGTTAGTGTTTGGACCATGTATCATGTCTGCATCTTGTAGTATGAATAACCACTACAAAGGCAACAAAATGCAATGTATTAATTATTTAAACTGTCCTACTAATCGATTTTGATCATTGCCACTTTTTCTTCAGTAAAATTAATTTAAAGATAGAGAATAGAAGTTTGTACTAATGTTGTTTAGACAAGGTATCATGTCTGCAACTTGTCTTCTGAATAACTACTACAAAGACAATATGCAATGTAGTAATTACTGTAAGCATCCTACTAACCTGTTTTAAATCTGTTTCATTGGTATTTTATCTTTTTTCTGAATAATATGTATAAAAATTTTTTAAAATTAAGAAAAAAGAGTAATTTAGCAATATTCAAAATTTAAGGAATTAAGCATAAAACAGCAAGAAAAATACAAATGTTTACTAGTGAGAGTCAATCAACTAAATTAAAACTTCATTCTTGCAGAGGAATTATATGCACAATCATGAGCTCTTTTAAGCTCATACATTAATAATGTATTGTTGTATAAAATATTGTCAAATTCTTGATACCTACAAAGAACTGCCCTGGATAATTATATGGTATGTCTTTGTTCTCAAGGTGTGGAGTAAGTTGACCTATCACAATAGCTGGAGTATCCAAATATTCTTACTTGGTGCAGGACACAGTTTTCTCTGGCTATGATGATTTAACATCTCTGAGGAGTCAACTGTCCTTTGGTATCTGGGAGATGATCAGAAACATTCCACATTCAAACATGAAGATTTGGTTTTCTTGTGCCAGGAAAAACCTACTTGTAGCTAAAAAGTAAAAATACAAGTAAAAATCAGTGAGACAGAGTGTATAAATGTTTCTTCTGGGCTGAGGAGATAGCTTTGTGGCCTAAGTGCCTTCCTGGCAAGCTTAAGGACACCTGTTTGATCCCTGGTACCACATGCTGTGCCCCTATGCCAGCCGCTGAAATCAGGTACGGTGGCACATCCCTGTAATCCCCACACGGGGGAGGCTGACACAGGGGGATCACTGTAAGTCCAAGATGTGTGGTGAGACTCTGGACCAAATAATAAATAATGTTTTCTAATTATAGTAATTAATTTGTCGTGCTATTTCTTCATCTTAAAATAGAGGATATTTTAAAATTCCAAATAGTTCAAGGATTCTAATGAACAAAGGTTGAATATGTGCTGTTCTTTGAGAGGAAATAAGGCCCACATATCTAGTTTTTTTCTTAACAGAAATAATACAACTCATTGAGAAAGAATACTACACTAAATATCTGAAGGTATTTAAATAAATGTCACTTCTATATTCAAAAGTAGAGAAAAAAATGAAACTAGTTTTTATACTTGAACTCACTGCTCTTTTATCATGTTCACCCACAGTAAGATGACCATAACCTTAATTTTATCATAAATTTATTTATTTATTTATTTTTTATTTTAGTTATATAATTAGTACAGGGTCTCACTATGCAGCTCGGACTCAGCAGTGATCCTCCTGTTTTCAGCCTCCCCACGGCCGGAATTACAGGCATGAGCCACTACTCCCTGCTTGGGTCACTGGCTCAGCCCCCTCACACAGCATATGGGATCCCACTTGCTAAAGCAGGCACTTAATCTGCTGAGCTATCCTCCCAGCCCTCATAAATTTAAAAACATGCCAGTTATTAAACTGCACTTTTGTATGAGAGTGCTTAGACCACTATACAAATTTGAGTAAATTACCAATGGAAAGAAAGCTGCACAAGGACTGAAGATGTAGCTCAGTGGCACAGGAGCCTGCCTGGCAAGTGCGAGGTTTGATTGCTAGTATTGAAAAAAAAAAATAGGAAAAAAGATAGAAAAAGATAAGCTGCACATTAATCCAACAAAGAATAGAACCAGTCTAATTTCTTAAGTCAGTACTAATATTTTAAAAGCAAAGTTTTTTTTCTCTATGAGCTGCTAAACCAGGATTAATGTTGGGTTTCATTATCTACAGAATCATGTACCATATATAGGTATTAGTTCCTACTAATCAAAAGACCTTAGGGAGAACAGGTTGCAAACTTTGAATACTTTGTGTGTGACAATCTGCTTAGATTTTCATGTAATATAGCCAAAGACACCTGTTCTTCACTTAAGAATAAATAAAGTAAGGCATGAGGGGTAACTGTTAAAAGCCGGGTGTGGTGGCGCATGCCTGTAATCCCAGCACTTGGGTGGCTGAGGCAGGAGGATTGTTGTGAGTTCAAGACCAGCCTGAGCTACAAAGTGAGCTTAAGGCCAGCCTGAACGGCATAGTGAGACCCTGTCTCAAAAAAGACAAAAAAAAAAAAAAAAAGAAGGGGTAACTGTTGCTTATATTTTTAAATTTTATGACAACACAGTACAAATGCTGCCCCTGGCAAATATTAACTTTAAAAGGAAGAATGGACTATTTGAATGTTACTCCTGATTTGGTAGCCAGAAGCAAAAGGACTATAACCTCTGAACATCAGCTGAATCTGTGATAAGGTTCTTCTCTTTCTAAAATCAATTATTTAGAGAGCAGCAGTTCTTCTAAACTAAAATGATAGAATTTAAAATCCAACTTACTTGTGGCACTGAAACAGCTCACACGAATAACCACAATTTTGAGTACATATGAAACCTATCTTGAAATTCAAGAAGTCCACCAACTATTCCATGTATTATTCACATTCCTTAAATTGCAGCCAAAAATTCTCATTATAAAAAGTCTCTCTCCAATTCCAGCTGAAAAACTGTATGCTAAGTCCTGAGATGGAGTCTGGAACAGTAATGTCAAAAGTCTTCCACTGATCATTCTTCTGTATTCTCTTTCTTAACTGCTTGGATTTTTCCTCTTTCATAATTCAATCAATTATTTAATATCCCCTGCCAGAAGGCACAGGTGTCAGTAACTTCTGGAACGATCAACCAGGAAGTGTCTCAGTTTTTATAATTAAAAGAACTAGCAGAGCCAACATTCCTAAAGAGACGCAAAGAAACCTCACTACCACAGCTCACCAGGAGTCCATGATAACTCCAGACCCTTCCTTGATTTACTTCTAGACTTGTCTCTGAAAACTAGTAATTAGCCATTTTTTTCTTTTTTAAATTAATTAGTATTTAGTTTTATGAATATTGCTTAATCTTAATTTTTCTCAGTTTCAAATCAAATTATTAGAACAGATGCAATAATTAATACACTGCATATAGTTTTTTTAGAGGCCATTTATTGTATAAGGTGCAGAAATGATATTCTATTTAGAAACAGTATTAAAACCAATGACCATTCATCGAATTAAGAGAATGCAGCTATATACTTATCTTTTTTTTTTAAATCTGTAGTACACTTTCAAAAATTAATACTTTTTACATTGCTATCTTCCTAGTGGTTATCCATAGTACAAGAAGCAGACAGGATATCCTGTCCAAACACTATTAGTGCAAATCTTTCTTCTCATAGAATTATGAAACAGTACTGCATATTTATCCTAACTGTTCTGTATATACAAACACAGAATGGTCCTTCCTTTGTATTCCCTTTTTCTGTTTAGTCCTGTCAGAGATGGATATTCTACTGTCATTCAATAATTATAGGTGCTTGAATTCAGCAAAACACTCCAACACAATCCATCAATAGTAGTAGGTTATTTGAAGAAGTAGTTGACCAGAGACATTTACAGGTCAGCATATTATTATGGTATTATTTTATATATCTCATTTTTATATTTTTCTGCTGGATGGTTAAGATTGAGATAAAGCAAAATCTACATAACAAAAAATGTAACTTTTGTATCTGATGACGTCAGCCAAGTCCCCTCAGGGTTTATCCTGTGACTCTGTACCTCACTACGTAGATCCTTTGTCAGCGTCAGCCATGTGGCTGAGTCATTGCTTGACAAATTTGCTTTCTGTGAAAGCCTGTGAGAAAGTTTTCTCTCCATGTGACTCTCCTTAGGCACACTATATGTCATTGATCACATTCCTCTGCGGCTCCATAATCTCCTTGATCAGAAAATTTGGGGCACAACTGAATTCCATGATTTTACAGTACTGGTTCTCCTATGTCCTGATTCTACACTGACCTTCGCTAGGGACAAAATGTGGGCTGGCCTTGCAGCTCTTCCATTTCTCCAATTTTTAATCAGCAAACTTAGGTTGTTAACCATCCAGAAGAGAGGCTGAATATTGCTCTGCAACATATGCAGTTTAATTTACTGTAACTATCTGTCTAAATATCAAACATCTTAGGCATAACGTCAAACAGATATTTTCTATCAAATATTGATGCATCGAATTTTAAGTTTTTACAGAATATGAAGAAAAAAATTTTTTAAAGTACTATGCAAATATTATCACACAGAAATTTAGAAATCTAACCATGTGCAGCCTGGTAGAAGAATAGCTTGTAACATTTTTTTCCTTGTGTCTTTTTCTTTATTACCAAAGACAAAACACTTTTACTTGTGAGACATTATCATAATAATTGGTATGGCATGACAGGAAGTATATATTTAGCAGACCAGAGTGGCAGGCATTCCAAGCATGAACCTTCTATTACACATTGCTATCTTCAGTGCAGTTGCATGGTTCACAGGTATCAGTGTGTATAGAAAGTCATGTTGAGAATCCTACCATTTAGCTGCTACTTTCAAAAATCTGCTGTTGTTTCTCAGGATCTTGGCCTTGTCCACCTTGTGTGCGCGAATGTATGGCTTTGTTTCTGGTCTGTTTCCCAGCTTTCCTCCTTACCCTCTCCTCATTGTCCAATCCTCAAGTTCTCACATTTGTTTTAATTGTTATACCTTTCTAATACTTTTTTTCTATTGCTTTCTTATATAAGGGGAGACTCTATAATATTTGCACATGTGAGTATGGTTTATTTCACTTATGAGTTTATGTTCAAGTCATATGCACTTAAGTATAAATGCTTCAAGTTTATCATTCTTTATAGCACAGTAATATTCCATTGCATAAAAATACCACTGCTTCAAGTTTATCATTCATTATACCAGAGTAATACTCCATTGTATAAAAATACCACATATTTTTCAACTATTCCTCATGTGACTGGCATCTTGGTTGTTTCCAAGATCTGGCTATCACAAATTGTGCTGCCATATACATAGGTACACATACATCACTATGATATTATTTTTTCAGTTCCTTTGGGAAAATTCCCAGTAGGGGGATAGCTGGCTTGAATGAGATTTCTATTCTGGGGAGTCTCCACACTGATCCACAATGGATGCATTAGTCTACATTCCCATCAGCAGTGGAGAAGTGTTCTCTTTTCCCTACATCCTCCTCAACATTTGTTGTTGGTTGATTTTTTTATGATAGCCATTCTTTCTGGAGTGAGATGGTATCTCAGTGTTGTTTTAGTTTGTATTTCATGGATGACTAGTGATGTGGAGCAGTTTTTCATATATATATATATTCGCTTCTTTAATTTCTTCCTCTGAGGTGTGTGTATTCATCTCAGATGCCCATTTCTGGATTGGATCTTTAAATTAGAGGGCCCTAATGCATTTTAGTTCTTTATAAATTCTACAGAGGAAACCTTAGTTTGAGTGCTTATTAGTTAAGATGTTTTCGAAATTTGTTGGTTGTCTTTTCTCTTTGTGGATAACTTCTTTTGAGGTGCAAAAACTTCTCAATAGGACATCAAGTATTTCCCGTGTGAATACATGTTTCTTCATGAACTCTTGGCCTACACCTATGTCATCAAGAGTCCCTGCTACTTTCTCTTCCAGGAGATTGAGTGTTTCTGTTTCAATGTTTAGATCAGTTTGACTTTAGCTTAGTGCATGGTAATAGACCTGGGTCAAGTTTTAATTTTCGGAATGTAGAAAGCCACTCAATGTCTTCTTTAGAGGCAGTTATTAATTCATTTACTGCAGAGATTTTTCCAAATTGGGTTTCCTCCATATATTTCCTAATTTGTTTCTTTACTTCAGGTGCTATGGTTTCAAAGATTTATTTTTGTGCATTTCAGAAATTATTTCTGTTCTGAGTACCTCTTTTGCTTTTCTGCTGTTGTTTCTTTGCTTGCCATGCTGTTAATTCATATGTTTCAGCTGAAACATTGTTCTTTGTACTTGTTGTGGGTGGACACTGGGTTTCACCCATATGTTTTTGCATTAGAGTCTTTAGTTCTGATGCTATGTATTCAGAAATTCATTTTTTTTAAATTTCAGGTGTAATTCTGGTCTGAGTTCCTCTATACCTTTCTGCTGTTGCTTCTTTGCTTTCCATGCTGTTAATTCACTAATTTCAGATGTGCTCGTGTCCTCTACACTTATCATTTGTGGACTTGAGGCCTGATGTTGCATTTTGCTCTTTGTTTTTGTTATTTTGTATAGCACTGACCTCTGATCTTTGGTGTAGAGCTTTGGTGCATTTATAACCCTAGTGCGTAGTGAGATTTGGGTGGATATCTATGAAGTTTGAGTTTATCAAGTTATGCCCGGACTGGATCTAGCTTCTACGTTCAGCTCCTTTTTGCTAAAGCCCTTCTGGCACAACAGTGAACCTGTGTTGCCATTCTGTTGTATCCTTGGTTCAGGGAGCACCAGGGAGTGCCGAAGCTCTCCCACACACTCACCGGCCCGGTCTGGGATGGATCCGGGCTGAGCGCATCTTAGAAGTTCTCCTTGGTCGTTGGGCTTGAGGGTGGGGCCTCTGGGGAGTTGGCAGGGTCGCGGGGGGAGCAGTAGAGTCTCACTTACGCGGGTGCCTAAGTTTTGCTGTCAAGGGCTCTCGCTGGCAGCACACCAGCTGTTCATTTTCTTCCATCATTCTTGCTGGTTTTGACTTGGAATTTATATTCCTTGCCCTCTAGAATATTATTTCCTTGGGATGAAAATTCAAGATTTTACAGACTTGAAGAAATGTTTAAGTTTTTAATTAAGAAAATTTTAATTCTTCTCTGAAGCCTGATTTTTAAATGTGGCCTTTAAAAATTGCAGTGTTAGGCAGGAATTGTGGTACGTGTCTGTCAGCTCTGCACATGGGAGGCCAAGAAAGGAACATTGCTGCTGGCCTGTGCTATACAGTAAATTGAAGATTAGCTTGAACTACACAGCAAGAGACTTATTCAACCCTGTCTCACTCAGAAAGGTCAAGCGCCATATAAGAAATGAGCAAGTACAAAATGTAGCAGTTTTCATTCTATATATCATACATTAGTTTATCTCTTTTTAAAAAAATATATTTTATTTTTTAAAGAATACAAAATAGCGCTAAAAAATGATACAAAATTTCACTAATCAAAATAATAGGAATTCAACAATTGTTGCTATATTGCATGGTATTATCTTCAAATTAGTTGTTGAGGTTACTAGATATAACCATGCAAAATTAGTTTAAAAAAACAAAAAAAATCAAAAAAAGTTATGAGAAATTAAAAAGAAATGAAATAAGAATAATAAAAAAGTTAAATATTAACTGGTCCTTTCAAAAGATCAACAGAAAATAGCAGTAAAAATATCTAAATTATCTGCATAAATACATAGATATATCTTTTCCACTTCTTTCTTTTGTCCTTTTTCTCACTCTTGTTCCAGATACACTTTTGATATTTAAATTTCTTTTTTTAAAAAGACCCTTTATTTATATCTCTCTTGCTTTGTTTTGTTTTGTCAGAGTTGGGTGTTCCCTTGCTCTAAGAGAATCTGTATTTTAAGAAGTCTTTAAAGGACCTTTTCATACTTGCTGCCAGACCAAAGATTATATGTACTTGAATTCAGCAAAATAACCCAACAGAGTTCAATAGTCCATATTAGTGTTATCAGCACAACTGGCAATTTTCCAAAGTTGTTGACATGAGCCTTTGGTAGCTCATCACATTGATATAGCCTTACTTTTATACCTCATGGTCATACTTTTCTGCGGGATGGTTAAGACCAAGTCAAAGAAAGGCCCATAGAGCTCAAAATGGGTTAAGACCCAAATAGCTTTACTATCTGACAAGGTCAGTCAAATCCCCTTCCGACTTATTCTGGAACCATGTACGGCACCTTGTGAGTTGTTTTTGTCATTGTCAGCTATCTGGATGAGTCACAGCTATTGCTTGACCATTTTTCTCTCTGTGAAGGCTGGAGAGAATTATTTCTCTCTCTAGGTGACTCTCCTTAGGCACACTATATGTCATTGATCACTTTCCTCTGTGGCTCCATATTCTCCTTGATCAGAAAATTTGGGACACAACTAGTTACAGGATGTCACTAGCCCCTGTCTCTAATTTTTGGTCTGTAAAATTTAGTTGTTAGCCATCAAAAAGCTTAATGATATTATTGCCTCATAATGGAGGCGGTTGCCATTAACATCACTATCTGTCTGAATATTGACATCTTAGACATAACATGGAACTGCCATTTTCCAACAACTATAGATATTCTAAACCTTATATGTCTATAGAATGTGATAAAAACAACTACACAATTTGACAGAGAAATTTGGAAATCAAACTATATAAACCATTGTAGCAGAACAGTCCCATGACATTTTTTTCTTGTCTCATTTTCTTTTATTATACTTGTCTTTTACAAACATTTACTTTGAAGAGAGTGTAGCAATAATTGATATAACATTAGAAGTATTAATCATTTAAAAGTCCAGAATGATGAGGATTTCAATCACGGTTTTAGTATTATACATTGCTATTGTCAGTGTAGTTGCTTATTTCAAAAAAATCAGCATTTGTAGTTAGTCAGGGAGAGAATTCTACACATTATCTGCTATTTTCAAGAACCTGATGGAGATTCTTAGGACCATTGCCTTAAACTATCCTGTTTATATAAATGTTTGGTTTTGCCGCTGCCATATTTCCTAGTTTTTCTCCTTTCTCTCACTTTGTTGTTTAATCCTTAAATTCTTGCTTTCCCTTTAATCATGTTATACCTTTCAACTTTTATTTTTTCCTTTGAATTCTTACACTAGGGAGACTATATACTATTTCCACATATGGGTCTGGTTTATTTCACTTATGAGTATATCTTCAAGTGGCAGCCACTTATATGAAGGCTTCAAGTTTATCATTCTTTATAGCTCAGTAATACTCCATTGTATAAAAGCATCACATCTTTTTCATCCGTTCCTCAGGTGACAAACATTTTGATTGTTTCCAAGATTTGGCTATCACAAATTGTGCTGTTATAAACATAGGTGCACATACATTATGATATCATTTTTCAGTAATTTTGGGAAAATTCCTTGTAGCAGGATAGCAGGATTGAATGGAATTTCCAGTCCTAACTTTTCAAGGAATTTCCATGCTGATTTCTATAATGGTTGCACCAGTCTACATTCCCACCAGCAGCGAAGAAGGGTTCCTTTTTCCCCACAGCCTCTCCAACTTTTGTTCTTGGTTGATTTCTTTATAATAGCCATTCTTTCTGGGGTAAGGTGGTGTCTCAGTGTTGCTTTAATTTGCATTTCATGAAAGGCCAGTAATGTGGAGCATTTTCTCATGCATTGATTTGCTTCTAGAATTTCTTCCTCTGAGAAGTGTGTTATTTCATCTATTAATTTCACACACTTCAATTTTGTGTTACTCACATACGTTGCAAATAAGGAAACTGAACCTCCTCACACAGTTTAAACTGCCTCTGAAGTAAATGAAAGTGTCAAACCCCCTCCGGAATATATATGATGCCCAAAATAACTGAATATACTATTCATTCATTTAAAATTAAAAAGAAAAATCAGTGTTAATCAGACAAGTAGGAATTATTTATCAAGCAGGAATCCTCGTTGAAGGACATTTGGCATGTCTTAGAATCATTTTTCATTGTCTTCACCTGGAAGAAGGTGCTTTAGTGTATCCCCTCTCTACAGGAGCCAAGGATACTACTAAACATTCTACATTCCACAGGAAATTCCCCCAGACTAAAGAATTATTCATTTGGAAATTCAGCAGTGATGAGAATTTCTTGTGTAGATTGATGACACAGGCATTTTAATACATACAACACAATGCTTTCATTTCTATACTTCTTCAGATCTAGAACAATGCATTCATGAAAAAGCATGTGGAATTACCTAGGATGTAATTAACTCTAACTCCTTACTAATAGGTCTATGAGATTCCAGGAGTATATCTATACAAGTGATCCTCCATTGTTCATTTGTAAACTGAACACATCAATTCTATATAGCCTGCATGATCACATTATTTCTTAATCAGGTTTTGTTTAATAAATTAATATATGGAAATATGTCATTAAAGGTAAATGATAGAAGAGATATGATCTGTCTATTTAAAATATGTTTATACTTAATCATTTGATGAAGAATTGTACTGATTTAGTAATTACTAAATAAAAACATCATGGAGGTAAACAATATCAGATGGGATTTAGTGACTTTAAGAAACGCACTTTGCCATGAGCATCTCAAAACACAGTTGTTTGGTCACATTTCATGGCATCTGCCTCTAATCTTCGAGAAAACCTCAACTTTGTGACCTATCTGGGGAACTTAGTGAGACCTAGTCTCAAAATAAAATAAAAAAGAAAAATAACTTTAGAAAGTGAAAACATGGTAGCCTTATCTGTTAAGAAAAAAATTGGTTCTTTTATAATCTTGAAAAAAGGCCATAATAAACACGAGTACTTCAATGAAATTTAGAGAAAGATTCAGAGTTATACATAGTGTATAACTTAGAGACTATGGTAAAGTGAAAATTTATCTCACTGAATTACCAAGTGTATGTAAAATGACATGACATATTCTGGTTAACTTTGTATGCCTTAAGCATGCTTCCTAAATGGTCAAAAAAACTCTAATTAATATAAATATCTTGCACTTTTGATAATGAAGGGTGATTGAAAAATTTTTCCATTAAAATGCTGTCCTACCTTTTGGGGGACAGGGTTGAGCAATAGCAAAATCCCACCATTCACTGGGAGATTTAAAGAGCAGTTACTTTCACAGTTGTAGAAACTCTGATATGTAGATTTTTGTGTCAACAGAGCAGTGTTCTTAAGAGGTCTTCTGTGTGTGGTAGATGACCATTCTCTTATGATTTTCTCAACAGGGTGGAAAGGGAATGAATGTTGTTCTCTTTTTCTTATAAGCTCACTAATTGTTTCATGGAAGAATTCAAGAACTCACCGCAGCCTAATTATTTTTAAGGATCTACATTCAAACACCACCATATTACCTTGTAGAGCTTTACCATACTAACTTGGGTGATGCAATGTTTTTTTTTCATAAGTATTAAGTAATTCATTATACTTCCAAACCTTTTTGTACGTATGAGTTTAAACATCATTTTAACTCTGATCTAGATTTTTTTATGCTGCTTACTGAAGGCTGAATGTTCTCTTAATTTCAAGGATATAGTTTCCTCACTAATAATATGCTTTTCAGTTTTAAGTCAAATATTTGATATGAGTACTGTATCATTTTAGTTTTGTTCCAAATACAAAAGTATACTGAGTGTGTTTTAATGAGTGAGCATTTCTAGTATCTTCATAGAGCCTCATAAATCAGTATGTTTTTGATGTTGCAGAGCAGCACTTACTTCCTTTCAAGGACAAGAAATTTCTACATACGTCTGAAAATTATGCCCTTATTATAGGATTCCTTATCCATTCAAATTCTAAGTATGAATCACTTTTAATCAGAGAACATCAACCATGGAAATTAAATGCAAAGCAATACAGTCTCATACTGAGTATTTCTTTTTTTAAGTTTTTCATCTTTGTATTTGTATTAGCACACATTTTCAGTACATAGCGATTATATTTCTTGTCTGGAGTTGCTCTTTGTACGTAACACATACTGTTTCATTCCCTTCCTTTACTCTGCCTGTCCCTGCTCTCCAAATCTTGATCTCCTTCCCTCTTAGGAAAGATCTATTTTCTTTCTTCTTATAATCTCTTTTATATTGTATTCTTTAGTTATAGTTTTCTTCCAATAAATGCTTACCTGATGGTTACGTCAAACAGATATGTAACACAGCAATTAAGTAAAAATCCAAATAAATTTCTATTACCTTTTTCTGGAAAGGAATTGTTCAAGAGAAATGGAAATATTTGCACATAAATACCTATTTATGTACATTCATAGAAATATCATTCATAATATCTGACATAAGAAACAATCCAAATCCCAACTTGAATATTTCAAAAAAAACTTTTGAGCGGGGTCTCCTTCTGTAATCTGTAATTCAAGTTGTCCTCAGTCTCACTCTGTAGACCAGCCTGACTCATGATGATCCTCCTTCCTAGCTTTCTGAGTGCTGGGATTACAGGTGTGCACCACTACTCCCAACCAAAAGTGAATATTTTAAAACATAGCAACATGATGGAGCACAGTTTTCATACCACCATTCTGGGGTATTCAGAAAGAAGAATCATTAATTTGAACCTTGCAATTTAGTGACTTGGTGAGATCGTTCCTTACATTGAAAAATGAATGGAGGTGTGGGTAGAGCTCAATGCAAAGGCCATGAATTCAATGTCTAGTATTGCAAAATAAATACATGATAGACGAAAATAACATGAGGTTCTGTTTTGCAACATAAAGAAATGAAATATATAATTTAATATAGAACAACCTCAAATCATTTTATTAAGTGAGAGAAGTCAAAGAGAAAAATTTCTATGAAATCTATAACCAAGTGGAACTGAGAGCTGAGAATCTTAAACTTGATCTTTTCCTACTCAGACACCTGGTTGGAACCCAGTTTTGTCTGCAGTCTTATGTAAATTAAACAGAAGACCCAAGTAAGCTAACTTCTGACTTACAAAAGCCATGGCATTATCAACATTTTGTGTTAAGCCTTTAATGTTCTGGTAATTTCATATGCAGCAATAGAAAAACGAATTTATAAACTAGTTTGTGAATTTCTCTTGGAAACAAGAAATACTCTTGTATGATTCATGTAACTTTTGAGTTAGTAATGATATTATATCTTCAGTGGTATAAGCTGAACTAAATTATACATTTCTCTAATTCTCAGAACTTGAATGGAAATTCATATCAAGTCATACTGAAAACAGCATGAAAAACTCACATGATCCACTATGACTCATTTTTTTAGACATTAAAATTAAACTAACCTAATGATATGTGAAGGATTTTTAAAGTGATTTTTGAGTTTATTCTTCTGTTAGACTTTCTTAAAAAGAAATAAATGTTAACACCATCTGTAAAGAGTCAAAGGCACAATAGGTAAAAGTATTATTGAAAGTTTAGACTGAAAAGAGAAAACAGAGAATTGTAATCCTAAGCAGAAGAAAGATCACAGAGCTGAGAGGATTTTAGTCCCAACCAGGGAAAGCCAGAGTAGGGGTAAGAAATTGAGACTGGCTGGATTTCTCAAGCATGACATCATGCATGAAGGACAAGCTTATTAGGAATAAGATGCTCACTCAGTAACAATGCTATGAGAGTAAAAAATGGGCACACAACCATGTTAATCCAATGATGAATTAACAGAAATATGTTTTTGAAAACATAGATGAGAAACAGAAAAATTAAAAAAAGCTTGAGACTAACATTAGGAAAAGTAGAAGAACAAAAGAGCACAAAAATGTGAGATAAAATTAAAATGAGAATGATAAAGAGGGATTAATTAATTTAATAATCAATGCTGACAGTACAACAGGTGAATATTATACTGTCTCTGATTTATGAACATTCAAACTGTGAACTTTTCCAGATAGGAATGCACCTTACATTGGCAACATTCATTGATGTGAACAAACTGCAGAGGTAGCTCACCTGTCTACACACAGGTCATGTTGCTGTGTGATTACTGTACAATGCACTAGTGTACACTATAGACTGCTTAGTAAGTGCCAGAGATGTCAAGATGTAGGAGGGAAAGCAGTGGTGATAAGGAGGGGACTGTAGAAAGCTCAAAGCAATAAACATAGAATCAAAAGTGAAAATAACTGAGAGATTTGACAGCGGTGAAAAGATGCTAGATGTTGGTCCTTTTTTGTGTGTATTTTATGCTTCATATTGTATATTTGTGCCAACGGTGTGTAATACTCACTTTGTTGGACTTACAAATGAATGTAACTTAAGAACATTCTCTGTGAATAGAGTTCAGTCACAAATGAGGGAATAGGGACCGGGGAGATGGCTCAGTAGAAGAATTTCCCTGGCAAGTGCAAGGGCCTGAGTTCAATCCCGGGTTCTGCAAAAAAAAACAAAACAACAAAAAAGAAAACAACAACAACAAAAAAACCAAATGAGAGAATAACAAAGGCAGCATGCACACAATAATGAAAGATATAACCCTCTAGTATTATTGTTTCCTATATTATAAAGATATACTACATTTTGAAACTACTTATTTATGAAAGCTGCACATACCCTAGGTTATAGTTGTAGGGAAAATCCAAGTTTATGTTGCACAATGCAAGAGGGGATGTGTTTTCATGCTGTGTAAAATGTAGACAATATTTGAATCATACATGCACACACAAAATGGGTTTTGAAGAATGTCATCATTGATTTTGCCATTAACCAGAGTGCTGCCTTTGGAGAATTTTAGAGGAAAGTTCAGATTCAGTACAAAAAATTTGTATTTCTATAGTCATGTTTCCCATGGTACAGTAAGAGAGATGGCAATGATACTATACATAATTTAAAAATTTTCCTTATAATGTGACCATGAATTCAAAGTCAGTGTGATCTCATATAAATGATTATGCCCAATACCTGATACTTTATGAGGGCAATTAAGACAGAATAGTTTTCACAAATAGTTTTAGTAAACACATTAGAGCTCTGGTTTCTACTCCATTGTGATTTAAAATGGAAAGAATATATTACATATAGAATTTCTTATATAAAAATTTTCTGATCATAGCCATAGATTCATTTATATATCACACATTAGTAAGAAAAGTCATGAATAATTGTTAGTTCTTTAAAATATATTAAATAAAATAAAATTTATTAAATCAATTATAGTCCATATTTCTTTCACTCATTCTTTTAATTACTATTGTTACTTTTATAATTATAGTTAAACTTGCATATTATACTATTATAAACTTGTATATTATAGGATTTTCTCTGAAAATGCTTTAATTTTTAAAAAAATGCTTTAATTTTAAGATGTGTATTCATTGTCCACACAGAAATCATAAAAGGTACATTGTCATTTGATGGTCCAGTCAGTATAGTGAAATTTTGTTTTCATGTATAGTCTTTCACTCACAGACTACATGTATAAAATGCAGTTGCATCTGTAAAAGATACACTAAGTAAATTTTAGTTTTCAAGTATGTCACTACTTAGAATAAAAATTTATTTTAAAAAAGTTGAAGTTTGAACAAAGCCTTAAAAGTTAGTTATTTAGTGTTCAATCTTATTCAATCTTCCTTGAATTTTATTGTCAAATATGACTGATATGGAGTATTCATTACAATTTTGCGTATGGTCCTGTCAATGAAAACTGTGTCACAAATAGCATAGCAAGCCTTTGAATCTAGCAATTTCTATTCTGTAAATTACTAAGGTGATTTGCTGCCAAATCTGAGTAAACTTCAGAATCACATGGGGAACTGAAAGTAGTAAACTTCTTAACTTCTTATTCTGCTAAATAAGAATTTTTGGCATATAGGATGATGTATGTGATCACTCAGGCTTGAGAACCCTCACACATATCATCAACATGTAAATTTGGATATAAGTATAGACATAGAGGTGTAGATTAGATAGGGATAGATGCACACAATGTGTGTGTGTGTGTGTGTGTGTGTGTGTGTGTGAGACTTTGTGCATCTGTTTTAGATCTGTGAGTAGCAGAGGGATAGATAGCAAAAAGAGATTTCTTGTGGGATATGTCCCTGTGGCAAATGTTTTTGGAGGCATCATTATATATTCCTTTAAAAGAACTCCTTGGTAATACTGACTGACGCATATTTAGACAACTCTTAGCCTTTCAGAAATGACTTTCAAAAGAACTCTCGAGCTCCTACCAAGCAAGGATGAAATCTAACCTAATTTCAGATAAGAATTGAGTATTCATAAAGTGATATAATAATCTCAGTGAATAACATTGAGAAGAATATCGAAAAATTTTAATGAAACAAAGTACACAATAAAGATATCCAGGTAGGTAAGAATGAAAGGAATGAAATAAGGACTTTTAAAAACTAGTTGTAAAAGATTTGCAATTAATCTGAATCTCCAAGAAAGATATTTTGAGTGTAGAATCGCTGGACTCACATCCAGGAATTCTAATGTAGGAAGCCTGGTAAAAGAGACATAAATATGATTTACAGTATATTGTTCAGGTGAGTCAAATGATCAGCTTAATATTGATAGGAATTACCAGGTCAGGAAAAAGAATAGTATTCTTCAACTCTTCATATGTGAGTATGAACTCTGTTTCTGTCACTTATGGCAGATATTATTAAGCTTTTCAGTTTCGTGTAAAATGAGGAACATGATCTAGAATAGGTTGGCTTGAACACATTATTCACATATTATCTGCAGGGCTCCTAGTAGCACAGAAGTCACAATGAATTTCAAACCACATGAACCTCTATATAAAAAAAATCTAAAACTCTCCCCCCAAAAATTCCAGAATTATTAACTAAATTAAGGGCCATTGAGACAGCTCATGGGCTGGTGATATAGTGGACTAAGAATTTGCTTTGGCAACCTCAGGGACTGAGGTTCAGTCCCCAGCACTACATGCCAAACTGGCCCCCGAGCAGGTGTGCTGAGCTGGCCACCCAGTCAGGGCATGGTGGTGCATGCCTGTGATCACAGCATGGGGAATCTGAAAACAGGAGAAAATCTATGAGTCCAAGTTGCATAGTAACACCTTGTACCAAGTACATAGTAGTAGTAATAGTAGTAGTAGTAGTAGTAGTAGTAGTAGTAGTAGTAGTAATAATAATAATTGCAGCAATAAATTTGGTGAAACAATGGTGAAAAAAGGAGCTCTTCTACATGACTGATGAGAACGTACAGCCATTTTGGAAATCAGGCAGAGTCTTCAAAAAACTAAAAATGGAAATTTCATCAGGGCAAGGTCTCTGTTCTGGATATTTTTGTGAAAGAGTTAAAGACACCACACTACAGCAATAATTGTATCAATGTTTAGAGCAGTACAATAATTGAATCACTGTTCAGAGCAGTGCAATTCATGATAGCCAAATCTTGAAAAATTCCTATATTTATCAACAGACAAATGGATATAAATGCATTATGAAGTAATACTTAAGTATAAAGAGGGATGAATTTGAGTCTTATCTAGGAAAATAGATATAATATGAAAATATGTTCAGTGAGATAACTCAGACATATAAGCTTAAATACAAAATTTTCTCTTATAATGAAAAATACAATCCACAAATAAACTATAAAGCAAAATGAAAGATGAATGATACGCAAAAGACAACAGAACTTTTTAGATGGGAAGGAGAGCAAGAGATAGAGGGGAGGAGCGGGGCTGGTATGGAGGATGTGGAAAGAGCAAGAAAGTATTGTGCACATGTGCCAACTGTACATACTGCATATAATCCTTGCACATCTAGAGAAGGGGAGAAGCAGGAGAAAAGGGAAGGAAAAGC
>PVKA01037493.1:6033-21044 GCA_004027165.1 Ctenomys sociabilis | reverse complement strand
ATGTCACCTCAGCTCTGCCTCTAGGAGCCCAGGTGGGTGGAGGTGAGGAATACAAACCATTTCTTTTTGCTTACAGTACACTTGCTTCACAGAAATATATAACCAGTAGATTGATGGTAGTCAGTGTAGATACATAGTTGATTATTGTAGGAAAAATTCACAGATATTGGCTCATAAAATAAAATAAAATTACACCATTCACTAAGGATAGAATTATGAGAAATGCCCTTAAAAACAAAAAATAAGATAATAAAATTCCAATATTCCTATAATTTTTTTTGAGGAACCAGGGATTGAACTCAGGCCCTTGCACTTACCAGGTAAGCACTTATTCTACTGAGCCATCTTCCTGGCATATATATATATATATATATATATATATATATATATATATATATATGTATATATATATATATACTACAGGATCTATAGGGTCTCATTGCACAGATCAGACTCATAGTGATTCTCCTCTTTTCAGCTTCCCAAACTCTGGAATTACAGGTAACCACCACCATACCTAGTGTCAGTCACCATTTCAGCGTGCTCTGGGAGCAGGCCAGCGTGACATGCCAGGGATCAAACCGTGTCACAGCGTCTGCTTATTTTCTGCACCCCATTAATATGAGAGATATAATCACAGACACCAACACAGACGCAGAAAAACACACAGCTATGAGGGTAACTTTACCTTTAATACACTTAATTTTCAGGTACATATTGAAAGTCTACCACCTTTTCTTTCTGAGCCTCAGCCTCCTCAACAAGTAAGACAACAGTGAGGCTCCTGGACACTGCTCTGTGTTCCATCCAGCCGCCCTTCTACCCTCCTCCACTGAGAACAGGGCTCCACATGGCTCTGGGCAGAGCCTGGGGACAAGGTCTTCTGAGGTGGTACAGAGACAGAAAGGCTGCAGTGTCTCAGACCATGTGGAGAGGAATGATAAGGGTCCTGATGGTCACCAGGCCGACAGTCATCACTGTTCTGTTGTGTTGTAGAACTAATTCCCTTTGTGATGTAATGTTCCAGGGGGACCTGCATGATCCAGCGCATGCTGGGATATTCTTCAGAAATCTTTATTCCTAAATGAGGCAGTTTCCCTGCATGGTGTCCCAAATATCACACTGAGTGTTAGCAAAAACCATGCTCCTGGCTGGACACTCCAAAAAAACTTAATTCCGGAAATGTACTGTCTCTTTCATGTAAATGTCAGCCACATGTGCCCTACTGAAAATGTTGAAGTGAACACATAAAGAAATGTATAAGCATTTTCCAGGAGGGTGTTGGAACCAGGGATTGAATTTAGGCCCTTGCATTTGCCAGGAAAGCGCTTATTCCACAGAGCCATCTCCCCATCCCAGCACTGAGATTTAACATAAGTTCACTTTGCTTGGAACTTCTCTCTATCTCTCAATGTTTGGCAGGGTTCCTGAAGGTTATATGACATGAGGGAGAGGAAACGTTCGATGCTGACAGCATCCTGCTCCTGCTTCTGAGGACCTGCCTGGTGCTCGGTGGATCCTCATGGACCCAATGCTGGTCCACATCACGTTCACACCACGCACACAGGGACATCAGAAATAATTACAACTATCTGTTTTAATCCCAGGTAGTGTAAAAATCAAAATAGAAAACTAAAAAAACGTGAAAAAATGCAGCAATATACTTTCCATGAAAATAACCTGATCGTAATAGAAACACAAACACTGGAACTTCAATGGGGAACAACCACAGTGTTTTACAAATTTTTCTTTCCAGTCTGTGCCTGTCCAAAGATGACTGGAGAAGTAATGGCATAAATTGTGCACCATTGTACCTGTGGAATCTGGAAGCAAAGAATCTGGCCACTATAGCCAGAGCTGAGCACTTTTGTACTTGAATGTCTGGGACATCAGATGATTCAGCTGTGATCTTAGTCAATACTAAGTCAAGGAAGCTGTGGTTTCCCCTTCCACATGAGCGGCAAGTAAAAGAAAAGTTATGCACGTAAATGGAAATCAGCCTAGCCTTCTTCCATAGACACTAACATTCAGAATTAGAATCATCTTACAAAAGATAGCCAGGTAATCTTTTTTTAGTTTGATTTTCTTTTTCCATTTATGTTTTTTGATACAGGGTGTCACTGTGCAGCTTGGACTGGTAGCCAGCCTTCTGTTTTCATCCTCACCAGCAGTGGGCTTACAGGCGTGTGCTTCCACCCTGGACTGACCAGGTAACATCTCTAATAAGAAGCAAACAATGCAATAGTTGAAAATAAGTTGTACTTGCACTTCAACCTTCTGTCCCACAATCCATCACACTCTTCCTTTCCAACTTGGGCCACGCAGAATGGCTCCTGCAAACAAGGGTGGTGAGAAGAAGGGCAGTTCTGCCATCAACCAGGTGGTGACTCGAGAATACACAATAACATTCACAAGTGCTTCCACAAGAGATTCTTGAGTGGGCTTTAAGAATCGCACCCTCGGTCACTTAAGGGTATCCAGAACTTTGTCATGAAGGAGATAGAGACTCTAGCCATGCATACCCAGGCTCAACAAAGGTGTCTGGGCCAAAGGAATAAGGAATGTTCTACATCATATCCAGGTACAGTTGTCCAGGAAACGGAATGAGGATGAAGATTCACCAAACAAGCTGTATACCTTCATAACCTACCTCCCTGTTGCCACTTTCAGAAATCACCAGACAGTGAATGTGGACAAGGACTAACTTTGAAATAAAGTTACAAAGCTGCCAATAAATAAATAAAATAAGAGTAGTTGAAAAAAGATGCAGACTAGAAAAAAGATTATTTTCAGTAGCTATTAAAAGAGAAAAGTAATAAGAGAATATGAGATAACAAAAATTCATTAAGAGTTCCTAAGCAAGGGGCTAGGGAGTTGGCTCAGTGAAATATATGCTTCCCTGGAAAGCATAAGGGCCTGAGTTCAATCCCCGGTTCCAGAAATATGAATAAATAAATAAATAGAGTTCCTAAGCAGAAAGACTAAACCACATATTTTCAAAATAAATCTCTCAACTGGGCCCTTTCTAATTTCCTGGGCTGACACTGAGCCAGTGTCACACACTCTGCTGTCCTGTGCACATATGACACTACCATGATTGTCATAATCAGCATGCTCATCAAACGATATAAAACCTATACCCACTTCCATTTATCCACCATTAATTCCTTTCCTCAGTATCTAGAATCTATAGCTCTGTTTTCTCTGTATGTGGATTTGTATAATGTGGATACAGCTTCTCACCAGTGTAACACGGTGTGGATTTTTTGTACCTGTGGGTGTATTGCTAATACTTACCAGTGTAATTACATGGATATCAATGCCTTCCTTGTTATGAGTAAATAACATTCATGGGAACTTGTAGGAGACACTTCCTGGTCCTCGTCTCAGTCCAAGAAACCAATATTTGTAATCCCAAAGTTATGTTATTGGAATCCCATCAAGTTGATTCCAATCTACCACTTTCCATGCAGCCCACAGCGAAAATGAGGACACTAAATTATATTTTTAATCAATGGGGAGTCGAGGGGCTCTAAGTCCTGCCATGACATGGCTTTCTGGAACCAAGAGAGTGACCCAGGGCCTCACCTGGTTTTTATTCAGTGGGGGAGTGGCTTGAGGATTGACTGAGAATTGTGGGAAGTAGGTGACTACTGTGAGCTGAGCTAGGTGGGTGGCCTACATTTACCTCTGCCATATGCAGAGAGGATATGCAGAGAGAGTAATCTGCATTATATAGTATTTAATGTTTTGGGAAGTATAGGGCTTCAGCTTTGATGTAGTCTTTCAAGCCCCAGGAAGTCATAGCCTCTATTTTGAGGCTCTATCCCAGCTGGCAGTGCGGAGCATTAGCTCTACCATCCTGTCTCTACCCGGCTCACGTTAAGGAGCAGCAGGTTTACCAGGGAAACACACATGCCACCTTCAAAGACTTTCACCAGCACCTCAGCTAGACCAATACACATTGCTTAAGGCCAATTGAAGGATAAACAGAAGCCCTAGCCAGCTCTATATATAACAGTACAAGGAAATAGGATCAGACTCAGTCAAAATGGAGACAGTCACTTTTCTTTCAAGGAGAGCTACTCAGCTACTGATAGAAATCATATGTGAAATATAATTTGTTCAGGAGAATTTTTTTTTTTTTTTTTTTTTTTTTTTTTTTTTTTTTTTTTTTTTTTTTTTTTTTTTTTTTTTTTTTTTTTTTTTTTTTTTTCGGTACTAGGGATTGAATTCAGGCCCTTGTATTTGCCAGGCAAGTGCTTATTCTGGTACCCAGTAATATTAGAAGCTGTTAAACATTTTCTCAATGTAACTTTCAAATCCCACAACTTCATCATCAGTGTCATAGGGCTCCAGCTTCTGTACAAGCTCACCTGAGATGGCTATTTTATGTAATTTTTAATTCTATCCATATACCATGGCATGAAATTTATAAAACTGAAATTACTTTGCTAAAAACATGAACTGCCAGCAGTAAACTTTCTTTGATAAGACATGTGAAAAGTTTCTAGAGTTGGAAAATCATTAGCAAGAAAAATAGAATTGTTACTGCTACTTTCTAAGCCTGGAAAGGCAGGTTCTCTCCTGTGCTTAGGTTCATTTTATCTTTGACCACTTAAGAAAACTGAGTGTTCTCCATACCTAAAGAATTCATGTTTTGTTCACAGCTACATAACTTTTGGACAAAGGAAGCATTAAATTAATATGCTTCCTTGGGGCTGGGGAGATGGTTCAGTGGAATAAAGCGCTTCCCTGGCAAGCGCAAGGACCTGAGTTCAATCCCTGGTTCCACCAAAAAAAAAAAAAGTATGTTTCCTTGAAGCATATTCCAGCTGACTATGGACTGAAGTATCCAAAAGCTTTAAGCTGAAAAAAGTCTTACCTTTTTTTTGTATTTTAGTACAGGGTCTACAGGGTCTTACTGGGTAGACTGGACTCATAATGATCCACCTGTGTTCAGCCTCCCAAACGCTGGGATTACAGGCGCACATCTGCCCCTCCCAGTCTGAGTGCCTGTCTCAGTGCACCTCAGGGGCAGGGCTGGCACTGCAGGGCATGGACTGAACTCTGGTGCTGAGCTACCCGGCCCACCCTTCTGATATTTTGTAATGGTATCTTGAGGCTCAGTAAGGATCTATGGAGATTAGTCTAATTCATTGTTTCATGAAATTCCTCAACAACACAGAACATGGAATAATTATATGGAACTATGTGAATCAATGCTACCAATATCAATAAACTTTTGAAACTTTACTTATTCTTTATTCAAATGTTTTGCTTTTACAGATATAAGATTTCACCTTTAAACTACATTTGGATTTCATCAATTTGGCAAAGGAATTTTATGAAAATATGTATTTATTTTTCATCTGAACTTGATCCTAGAAGAACTAAAAAAAAATCTTTAAAACTATATATTCATACACATTTATTAGACAAGTAATCTCCCTTTGAAACAGGATACTACTATTGGTTGTTTGCCTTTTTTTTTTTTTTTTTTTTTTGATGGAACCAGAGATTGAACTCAGGCTCTTGTGCTTGCCAGAAAAGCGCTTATTCCACTAAGCCATCTTCCTGGTCAGGATACTACTATTGGAAATACTGATTAGATAGCCAAGCTTTGGCTGCAGAAGCTTACTTGAGAATACATAGGAATGCCTGGCTACAAGCATAACCTTGATGCATTAAGGGGCAAATTTAATTTCCAAGCAAACCCAGTGTCTCAGCTACTCTTCTCTCGTTGCTGGGACAAAAATACCTGACATTGAAAATGAAGGAAGGAAAGGTTTATTTAGTTCACAGTTACTGGAGGTTTCACTCCATACTCAGCTGGTGCCAAGGCACAAAGGCACCTGGCAGGTGGCAAAGAGCAGAGAGCAAATGGAAGGAACAGCACCAACAATGGCAACAGAGAGGAAGTCTCTCTCCCTTCAACTGCATTCAGGCTCTCTGCCCCAGGCTGTGGGAAGTACTCACACCCATAGTACAGGTGGTGCTCACACCCATAATCTCAGTAGATTATGAGTTAATCCTGGACTTTGGAAATCTGCCCCATGACTGCGTGAGGCTTTGGGGTGACAAGTAGGCACCATAACACTCAAGGACATCAAACTATTTTGGATTTTTTTTTTTTTTTTTTTGTACTGGAATTCACCCTAGGACTTTGTGGTTATCACACAGGTGCTGATGACACTGAGCTATCTTCCTGGCCAGGGAATCTTGAGATATATTCTTTCATTTCTGTACATTAAAATATCCAAAGCTTGTCTTGTTTGTCTCCCTAAAATTAAGAGGTTTGGAAAAAGCATTATCTAGTATTCCTTATGAAATTTCCAGCAAAACAGAATTTAAAAGCCTATAAGGTTTTGCCTGATTTTTTAGGCTGAGTTTGATGATACTACGTTCATTGTACTCTGATTATATTTCTTAGAAATGAGGGTTACTTCAGGAAAAAAATGTTTTGAAAGAAAATCTAGGGCTGGAGAGATAGCTCAGTAGAATAAGCACTTGCCTGACAAATGCAGGGTTCTGAGCTCAATCCCCCATACTGACAAAAAAAAAAAAAAAAAAAAAAAAAAAAATCCAAAACACCATAATACTCCACTTATTAGACATTATTTGCTACATTTTTGTATTTGCTATCTATGTTTAGATTAGGGTACATCCTGCATTCTTTTAGGGTTCTCCAATGCATTTTTCTCCCATAGAACCGGTAATAGTGAAGCTGCTCTGTTGCTGAAGCCATGTACACTGGAACTGGACAGCTTGATGCAAGTTTTGAAAGAACAGGTGTCTTATATGGGAACTCAGAGAATTCATGAAATAGTGCATGCCAGTGAGCAGAGATGTGACAGTGTGTTTTCTTAGTGTGTGTAAGTCCTGGTTTGGAACTCCATCTTGCAAAGGGGGAAAAAATGATGATACCATAAAGCAACAGAAGAAGTCAATGCCTTTGCGCTATACACATATCAAAAATGTATAATTTTTTTTGGCAGATCCAGGGATCAAACTCAGGCCCTTGTGCCTGTCAGGGAAGCATTTATTCCATTGAGCCATCTCCCCAGCCCCAGTATATCTCAAAAATGTAGGAAAAAAATAAATTCTTCATCCTCATGAAGATGTTTCTCCTCCTAGTTTTCTCTTGCTCATATCTCCCTCCTTCCCTTGGAGGGATCTACAATGAGCATTTCAGGAACCAGCGTCCATTGGGTATAGCAGGCAGGACTTTGGAACTTCCTGTCTTAACCAAAATTTACATGGTCTAAGGCAATGGCGGTGAACCTGTGGCTGGAGTGGGCATCCTGATCCTTCTCTGTGATGAGGGGTTGATCACTCTTTTCAAAAGTTCTCAGTTTTGAGATTCTAAACTTTTTGTATTTTTTTTTAATTTACCCACTTTTATTCAGATTACTGAAACATGACTATTAAGAATAACAACTAATAAGAATACTCCAGACTCTTCATGTTATCCTTCTTATAGCCATTTTTGTTTCCTTGATGAGCTACAGTTTCTGTAAAATTTTCAATACTTTCTGCTGATCCAGAAATAAATGAAAAGTACAGAACAATCTTATTTTTACCTGACCTCATACAATAGTTCCTTATAGAAGAGACCAAATGAAAATGAAATGATTCATAATTAATATCAGCTACTCCAACTTAAAATTCAGAAAAGTACATCTCAAAAGTGAGCAGTTGTTTCCTAAAACAAATGATTCTGGGTTATTGGAGAGGGAGTAAGAAACCTCGCCTACATTTTGCAAAAGTAAATTTTGCAACCTAATAAATAGGAATGATTCACTTGATATTTAATCTGAAATGAATAAGACAATGAAGTAATATAATGTTTGCATGACCAATTACTTTTTTTTTTTTTTTTTTTGGCTTTTTGAGACAGGGTCTCACTATGCAGTTCAGGCTGGCCTTAAGCTCACTCCTCCATGGTCACTGAGTTCAGTAGGAAGAAAACCTAACTCTTGGCTGGGTCTATGTAGATTTAAATATGGCTTGTGGGTGGTACTCATTGATACTATCATAACCTATTTCTACCATCCAGTGAGGCCTCTTTCCTGACATCTGGTGGATCCAATGCCATCGGTACCCGCTGGTTGTGATGGAGAATCCAGAGACCTGGATCAATTGACAGGGTCAATTGGCTTCTCCAAGTGAGGGCCACACTGCTGTATCTGCACCTGGGACATCACCCCTGTGGACAAGGGTCATTAGTTCATATCTATCACCCATTTTCATTTCTCTCCCTTGGTCCCTGGGCCCTGGTTGCTCAATACAGGAAGTTGTCTCCAGGCACAGGAAAGTCCCCAGGTCATCCAGTCCTTGTTCACTTGTTCACCATCTTTGGGTAACATTTTCTATGTTCATATGTCTGCCCATACATTGCTGTAAATACTTTACCTTCCCCTGAGAACTTGACAGAGGACACAAAACACTGCTCCTGTAGCAGCTCATGTGCTGGCTCCGGGGCATCTTCCCTACCATCCTCAAACTCTCAGTGCTTCCTGCCTCCTCCCTGAGTCCTCCTCCTCATGCTCTCTTCCTAGTGAGTCTGTGGAGCCAGGACCTCTATGCCTGGCCACACTGTGCTGAGCTCATGATCAGCACTGGGTAGGAATCATGCACACACTCCCTCCAACAGCACATGCATGCGGGAGGGCTTCTGTCATCTCAAGTTTAGTCAAAGTATGAGAAGGCTTCAATACATCATGTATGTCTAAGTCTGTTGAATAAAACAAAATAATGAGACCGAGCATTGTAAGCACCATGATGAGGATCTACTTGAATCTGTGACCTTACAACCAAAGTGAAGCTGCAGATTTTTTTTTTTTTTTTTTTTTTTTTGTGGAACCTGAGATTGAACTCAGGCCCTTGCACTTGCCAGGGAAGTGCTTATTCTACTGAGCCGTCTCCTCGGCCCTTCAGATGTTGTTTTGGGCCAGTGCCTGGATCAACTCCACACAGCAAGGACCTGGGAACACAGCACTGTGTGTCAAAGGGGGAGAACAGGAGAAAGGCTTCTGCTGTGATCATGTGGGTCTACACTAGCACGCTGAGGGTGGGTCATCCTGTGGACCATGGTTGCGCTTGTGCTGGTGGCAAAGGGGAGGATGTGGTGGTACAACAGCACCGGAAGCTGCTGCAGCATCCTCTTCTCTGTTCCATTAGGAAAACAGATGAGGCCGTGTATATTCTCTGTGAGCATCTCCTACCCAAGTGTCTGTTGGGGGAGAGCTGCAGAAGTCTGACCTCGCATAGGACATAGTGTCTTATTTTTCCATTTTCCCTTAGAATAATTAAGAAGGTATGAGTACTGCTGGCACTGGGTAGAAATCCAAGAGCACTGGCCCAAAACAACATCTGTGGCTTCATTTTGGTTCTGAGGTGAAGAACCAGACCTTGGAGATAGCTCTGTAGAATAAGCGCTTGCCTGGCAAGCACAAGGGCCTGAGTTCAATTGCATACATATAACTATGAAAAATGAGTAATTGTTCATCACAACACAAATAATGAGAAATCATATTCTTGTAAGTATCATGATTATTGCAAGATATTGCCCAGAATACATGTATGTGCACTGAACCTTCCTTATCTGAGGCTTTTACAGTACAGGATTCTATGGATCAGGGTATTAGCCCTGCCTGGACACTGCAGCTCTGCAGCAGAGCCCAGCCCTGGATGCCAAGGGGCCTGTGGAGGAATCAGGACTGAACACATGTGTCCCACTGTAGAGTTTGCAAAAAGCTGTTTTGCTTCATGGTGTTTTAAAAGGTAATTCATAGAGACAAAACAATTCTGAGAGTGTGACTGGATGTGATTGGGGTAAACACTGCGCCTGTGTGACAGTTTCCTGAGCAGGATGTCTCAGGATTTGCAGGTGTCTAGTGTAAGGTGAAGCTGGTGCCATCCAGGAGGGAGGGCTTGGTGCAGCCTGGGGTACCCGTGAAACCATGCCGTGCAGCCACTGGACTTGCCTCCAGTTATTACTCAATCCACTTAGTCCAACAGATCCAGGGAAAGAGCTACAGTGGGTCTCAAGCTCTAAGTACAGTGGCAGTAGCACTTACTACCCAGAGTCTGTGAAGGGCTGATTCTCCATCTCCAGAAACAATGCCAAGGGCATGCTGTTCATCTGCAGATGAACAGCCTGGTCTGGGAACTGAGGACACAGCCATGTATTGCCATGCAAGACACAGAGTGAGGGAACATCAGTGTAAGCTCAAACTTGAGCTGCCTGCAGGGGCAATCAAGACAGTAGGGAGCAGGCCAGGCGTGGTGGTGCATGCCTGTAATCCCAGTGCTCAGGAGGCTGAGGCAAGAGGATTGTTGTGAGTTCGAGACCAGCTTGAGCTACAAAATGAGCTTAAGGCCAGCCTGAACTGCATAGTGAGACCCTGTCTCAAAAAAAGAAAAAAAAAAAAAAAAAGACAGTAGGGAGCACTTGGTCACAGAGAAAGCACAGGGTCTCTCTCAAGAGAAGATTTAGAAGAAGGTGAATGGTGGTTTCATGTCAGAATCCAGAACTACTTCTTTACATTATAATTATGCTAGAAACTCCTATCTCATGTGTCGGTCCTTAGCTCAGAGACCTATCAGCTGCACAGGATTGTGTGTCTAGAATTTATCCTTCTTTATAGCTGAGTAGTACTTCATTATGCATAGCTACATATGTTCTTTATTCACTCATACAGTATGGTATACAGACTGCTCCTAGAATTCAGCTATCATAAATTGTGTCACTATACATGTCGATATGCATATAATGCTATGCATATCAGCCATGATGATTTTGGATCTTTGACAAATATCAAATATATATAGAATGGGAATAGCTATATGGAATTTCTAATTTTAGTTCCTTGAAGAATGCCTACACTGATTTTATTTTATTTATTTATTTATTTATTTATTTAATTTTTTTGTGAAGGTCTCAATGTTCAGGTACTGTTTTCAACCTCCCAGGTGCTGGGATTACAGGCATGCTCCACCATGCCTGGACGCCATCACCAACTCTGCACACCCTGGGGCCAGGATCGAACCCTGACCCCTGCACTTGCCTGAGCAAGCGCTTAGTCCACTGAGCTATCTCACCAGCCCTGATTTTAAAGTGGTTGTACTACTTTACATTCCCAGCAGCAATGTAAAAGGATTCAAGAAAAGAAAGTTAATGTGCAGCACCATTGGGATGATCACGAGCTGCCTGGGGATAGGATGCAGGACAGAAGCAGTGGGAAGGAGGATTGCAGAGGATGCCTAGGGCCACTGCAGGATGACACGTGTGTTCACTAGTACGATTCTAAGCCAGTGTTTTGTTTTTTTTGTTTTTTTTTTTTTTTTTGGTGGAACTGGGGATTGAACTCAGGCCCTTGCGCTTGCCAGGGAAGCGCTTATCCCACTGAGCCATTTCCCCAGCCCCAACTAGTACGATCCTGTGTGGCCGTCGTGCTGTGTCCATGTCTCTAACACTTCTCAGTTACACACTTCATACAGTCATTTTATGTCTTGTGTCTGATGAAGTTTTACGAGTAAATAATATATGAAAACAGAAGAGAAAGAGGTAATGACAGTAGAAATGAGAGAGCCATTAATTGGCACCACCATTAACACTGGGTCTGTTTCCTCTGAGCAAACATCCAAATTCAGCAGTGTCACAGGAATGTGAACTACGGGAAGTGGGAAATAGAAACAACGCCAGGTGCGTCCCTCTCTGTCCAGGAGGTGGAGCAGGAAGCTGCTCACAGGTGTAGGAGAGAATAAGCCCAACAGCTGGCATCATCTATAAGAGAGGGTGCTATGTAGATGGTACAGCAGTTTCTGATCCCTGGACCTGCCTTGCCGGCCCCGCACCCAGGGCGTGGCGCCCGCCTGTAACCTCAGCTCTTTGGGAGGCTGAAAACAGGAGAATCACTATGAACTCCATCTACATAGTGAGACCCTGTAGACGCTTACTAAAAAATAAATAAATAAATAAAATTCTGACGCTTTCATTATTTTACAGGATTACAAAGAAAGCAGCATAAACAAACAATCCGTATCTGTGTACACGCATGAAAGTGAAAGCAGATCCAGCGATGAATATTGAACGAGACCATCACACGATTAGGTGTCACTGTTCTCTGGAATGCCATAGTATTGCCAAACTTCCTCAGCACCCTCGCAGCTGCTGTGTGTGATGCCCTCTCTGAGACAGCCATCCCAGCGCTGTCTATATAGCGGGAGGCCATGTAAATAAGGCCTGCCCTTGCGGATGAAAGCTGGCCGGCCTTCACAGTGCAGCTCTCTCTGCAGAGGAGCGCAGCCTGGTATGCTCAGCTGTTCTTAGTTTATGATCAGGATTGAGCACAGACCGCTCACTATGGAGTTCGCAATAAGCTTGGTTCTCCTTCTTGTTTTTTTTAAAGGTAGTTCATGAGAAAGTCAAGATCTTGAGTGTGTGGGTCACATGAGTGGGATAAACAGTGGCCCTGTGTGATAGTTTCCTCACCACAGTGTCTCTGTGTTTGTAGGTGTCCAGGCTGAAGTGCAGCTGGTAGAGTCTGAGGGAGGCTTGTTGCAGCCTAGCGGGGCCCTGAGACTCTCCCGTGCAGCCTCTGGGTTCTACTACTACATGAGCTGGGTTCGCCAGGCCTCAGGGGTGGGTCACATCGATTAGCGAGAGTGGTATTAGCATATACTACGCAGACTCCGTGAAGGGCCCATTCGCCATCTCCAGAGACAACGTGAAGAACACGCTGTATCTGCAAATGAGCAGCCTGAGAACCGAGGACACTGTCTTGTATTACTGTGCGAGAGAACCATAGTGAGGGGAACATCACTTTGAGCCCACACGAAAACCTTCCTGCAGTGCGCACAGGACCAGCAGGGGGAGCTCGAGACACAGCTCAGTACTCCAGAGCACATTTAAAGAGAAGAAACTATTAGGCTTTGGATAGAAGAGGACATGGAATCAATCTCTTGCAATAAGGAAGTATTCCAAGATCCAGTGGTGAAGAGGAAGGAAAAAGAAAATAAAGTTTTGGCATGTAGAGGAGCCAAACAACCTCAATTCATGTGAAGATTTTTGCTGTAACACAAACTGAGTAAGATTAATATCAACAAGAATGAAAAATGGAAGAGGGACAATGGAGGAGGGGGAACGGAGGGGAGGGGAGCAGAGGAGGAACAAAAGGAATCAAGCTGTAGCTGCGCCTGTAACCGCTCCCCAAGAGACTATCAAGTGCATGAGCTGTAAATATACACTAATAAAATTAAGAAACACTATGAGGTGAGATGTGGTATGCTGTCAGCATCTAGGAGTTCTCCAGATGATACTTACCCTGATTCTTCAAGTTCCTATGGCTATCTTTACATCGAAGTCACTGACAAGTTGTTTTGGTTATTTCGATAGAACCCATTCTCCTCTGTGAAGAACCGAATTATCAGTCTTACCAAATTTTTTTTTATTATATTTTTATTTTATTTTATTGAACTACAAATGTGAATCAGACAGTTTCAAGACACCTTAACAAGACAGATTCAATAAATTAATACACTGCAAACTGTTTTGATAATGTTTTGGCATCATACAAGGTGCATACATTATATTATACTTACATATATTACTTTAGCAGATGTCTCTTATCAGTAAATTAAGAGTGTAGCTGCTTACTTATTTTTTATACCTGAATTATATCAAAAATTCAATAATTACTTTCCTAGTGGATGACTGTAGTACTAGAAACAGACATAATATCCTGTCCAATAACCATTAGTGCAGATCTTGCCTCTCATAGGATTATGTAGAAGCGCAGTGTTATCTATCCCAACTGTACTGTTTATACACACACATCATGATTTTTTCTTTCTACACCCCTTCCTTTGTCTACACCTGTCAAAGGTGGGCACTCCATTGTCATCCAACTAATTTAGGTGCTTGAACTCCAAAACACAATCCAATACAGTCCAGCATTCTACAACAATAGTGAGTTATTCAAAGAGGTTGTTGACCATAACCATTTACAGCTCAGCTTAATATTATGGCCCCACGATGTATACTTCGTTTTTATACTTTTCTGCTGGATGGTTAAGACCTAGATAGATCAAGACTTATATACCAACACATGAACTTTATATTTCTTATGTGGTCAGTGAAGTCCTCTCAGGGTTTATCTTGTAGTCCTGTACATTATTCGGTAGATCCTTTCTCTGTGTCATCCATGTGGATGAGTCACGGCCAATGTTTGACCAATTTGCTCTTTGTGAGAGCTTGAGAGAAAGTTTGCTCATCATGTGACTCTCCCCAGGCACACGATAGAACTTCAATCTCTTTCCTCTGTGGCTCTATAATCTCCTTGTTCACAAAATTTGGAGCTAACCTGAGTTTCATGATGTTGCCATACAGGTTCTCCTATGTCCTGAGTCTTTGCTGACCTTGAAAGGCTAGGGCCAAAATGTTGGCTGGCCTTGTGGCTCTTCTATTTCTCCAACTCTGACTTGTGATCTTAGGTTGTCAACCATCCAGAAGAAAAGCTGATTACTGCTTTCTACTTGTTATACTAGGGAGACTACGATATTTACACATGTGTGTCTGGTTTATTTCACTTATGAGTATATAATCAAGTGGCATCCACTTCAGTATAAATGCTTCAAACTTATCATTCTTAATAGCTGAGTAATACTCCATTATATAGAAATACCACACCTTTTTCAGCCATTCCTCATGTGATGGACATCTTGGTTGTTTCCAAGATTTTGCTATCACACATTGTGCTGCTATAAACATAGGTACACATATATCTCTATGATACAATGTATCCAGATGCTTTGGGAAAATTCCCAGTAGGGGGATAGCTGGCTTGAATGGGATTTCTAGTCCTACTCTTTTGAGGAGTCTCCACACTGACCTCCACAATGGTTGTACCAGTCTACATTCCCACCAGCAGTGGAGAAGTGTTCCCTTTTCCCCACAACCTCTCCAACATTTGTTGTTGGTTGATTTCCTTATGATAGCCATTCTT
>PVKA01037492.1:0-20962 GCA_004027165.1 Ctenomys sociabilis | reverse complement strand
TCTAGAGTACACACATCTCCGTCCCCAGTGTTCTGATCATAGCTTCCCTGTGGAGCAAATGAGCAACCTGAGGAAAACACGCACACTTCCAGTCCTGCTGGCTATCCCCACCCTCTGTCTCCACAGTAGGTGAGATGGCCAGAGGTCAGGGCTCACTTCCCAGGATTTCTTTTCTTTCTCTTCTCTTCTCTTCTCTTCTCTTCTCTTCTCTTCTCTTCTCTTCTCTTCTCTCTTTCTTTCTGGCATTGAACTCAGGCTCTTGAGCTTCTTCCCAGTCCCAAGGGCTCACTCTCTAACTTTGAGCTGTGGACCGTGGATATTACCAGCTGATGCTTGCTTTGGCTTTTTTTTTTAAAAAAACATGTTTCTGTAATTCACACTAAGATGCTCTCAGATGATCTTTCAATCTCCCTAGAATCTATTGGAATACTGATGGAGAATTTTATGCTACCTAATGATTTGTGGTCACTAAGAACAAAATGCAGATTTCTCTGATATATGCAGACCTCCAGAATCACTCAAAAGGTGCAGCGCATAAATGCTTCCATTGGAGTCTACAGTAGAAAGCTGTTACCTCAAAATTTTGAAGTACCTGAGTGCTTTTCCTCACTCAGCATTCATACTATGGAGGAATAAATGATCATTTAGTGGCCCTGACTATATCTAAGCTTTCTTAAATACTCTTTTTCTCACAGTCATCATTTTCAGTTCTACATTTCCAAAAAGAAGGCTTTTGAGGGAACAGTGAAAACTCCATTTTTATATTTTACTTTCCAAACCTCTGAAGATACTCAGGCCATCCTTTCTGCCCTACCTTTTTAATGCAAATTATTGTTGCTTATCCACCATTTGTGGGTTCCACGTTGCTGGAGACCTTGTGCTACACTGTAATTTTATCTGCTCTACGGAGCACACTATTCTGAGAAGCCCACGGGGGCTGGGCAAGTGGAAATGGCAAGATTATTCCTGGTCTCCTTTTTTACAGTTATAAATTAACTTTTTCAAGAGTAAAATGTGGCTTTTGATTAATGAATTACAAACACTTCTCTTCAACTCTCTTGCTCCACCTTTTTTTTTTTTTTGCAGAACCAGGGATTGAACTCAGGCCCTTGCGCTTGCCAGGAAAATGCTCATTCCCTCGAGCCATCTCTCTGCCCCAGCACTTTTTTTTTAATTGAAAAAAAAAAAAAAGAAGACAAATATCACAGGGTGAGGGAAAACAGAAAATTTAATGGGCAGAAATCATGCAAATAACCTTGTCTTTTAAGATTATCCATTTCAACTCTCTTCTGTACTGTAATATTCTAGGCATAATTTTGTTCCTTTTTCATTTAATGTGCTAATATGAATGTTATTTTTACATACTCTTCGTGAAGAATTTTTTTTGTTGTTGGAACTAAGGATTGAACTCAGGCTCTTGCACTTGCCAGAGAAGCACTTATTCCACTGAGTGATCTCCCTGGCCTGTGAAGAAAATTTTTAAATTTTTTAGTACCGTAGACATTTAGCCATTCATCAACTACAAGATATATTTCTTTTTTCAGTTTTTGCCAAGAAAATTAATGACAGTTTTTTCTCCACCATCCACACCTTTCTTACAGAGTAAACTGAGAAGCTCATGAGGAACTTAGTTAAAGAAAACTTCTGCACTGGTAGTAGCAGAATGTGGTAGGGGCTTCAGCTTTTTGTGACTTGCTTAGTACTCTGCCAAGGAGCAGAGGAGCTTATTGCAAAACCTCAGTTTTGCCATAATGCTTAAAGTAAAACATTCCAGTGAACTTTGTTTTAAAAATTAGCACTTTATTTGATTTCCATATGGACTTGCAGGTATACCATGCATGTGTGGTTGTGTTTGTGTTCTGTCTTAGTTACTTTTCTCCTATTGCTGGGGCAAAATACCCGACACTCAAAATTAAGGAAGGAAAGGTTAACTTAGCTTATGCTTTGTGGAGGTTTCAGTCCATACTCAGCTGTCTCCAAGGCAGAGCAGCACTAAAGAGGAAAATTGTATATGGTGGTGGAAACAGCAAAAAGCAAAAGGAGGGGCAGCATTTTCTATAGGTAACAACCTCTCTTCCTTCCTTTTATTGTATGCAGATAACCCACCCCAGGGCTGGTATAACACTCACACTCATAGTCCCCGCATTGGATTGTGAATTAATCACAAACTCTAAAAGCTGCTCCATGACTGCATGAGGCTTTGGGGGAACAACTAAACACAAAGGGTAACATGTTCCTAGAGAAAAGGGAAGAAGGCACATGTCTCACCTGGAGTCACTCCTAATCTTCCTTTTTTGCCGTATTTTTCAGCTACAAACTCATGAGACATCTTTGTGTTGTCAGATGAGTTATGATGGAAGTGCTAACTGCCAGCTAGACATATTCACATGATTTTTTCCCCATTAATGATTCACATGTTGCATTAAATCAAGTCTATCTTCTGAACTCAAGAACAACTGGATTGAGGGAAAATAACGTCTTAGGAATTGTGTTCTTATAAAGCTAGATTTTTAGATCTAGAAGAATCTGTAAAGAATCTCAAAACACCAAAGTTTTTGTGAAGAATGAGGCCCACAGAGATTGAGTGGCCTGCAGATATATCTCTCCTACAATTTAATTATTATAAGGATATGGGTTCAACCATAAAGGTCGAAGGTCCAGCCCCAATCCTCTTTTTTATTACTTTCTGTAGATTTTTGGACCCCTAGAGTACCTCGTAGAAGTGTTTTAGAGAAAGATTCTCCAAATGCCATTATCTCTAAATGTGAACACTGCCTGATGCATTGGGTTGAGAGAAGAAAACATTGCAATTTTAATTTTCTCACTTAGCTATTTCATGTAAGCTTTATAGCTACCACTTTGCATTAGAACAGAAAGTCATGTCTGTTACCTTACAAATATGCATATATGGAGGTTAACAATCAATTTTTTATTGAGGGAATAAATAGTCAAAAATGATTATAGGCCCTGCCAAAATCTACAGAGGTAGAAGTCTTTGCTAGAGTCCTAATAGCATCTGGTCAGTGAACTGTAATGGACTTGCATGATCTCTGGTTCTAGAGGTAGCTGCTTAAATAGTCTTTGGCTTTAGAGATATTTGCATCCAGCTGTCCTTTGGAATCAGCAGACATGTAGAGCCCCACTCCCAATGTGTTCTCTAATTCCATGGTTTTCTGGGAGGTGGATAGCCAATTGCTGTATGGCCTAAGTATCTAAACTCAGGGGAGGGCCTGCCACATCACTTAGCACCATGTTGTTGAAAAACACAGCTCTCCTTTTGGGAGTTGTCTATTCTCATTTTGGAGCCTGACATAGGCCTGAGACAATTATTTGATTAAGTTCTAATAGCAAGACTGACTTGGACTGCATGTAAACATTAGCAGTTTTGTGTTTAAGATGCCATCATCATGAATGCCGGTTTATTTTGTTCTGAAGCTTCTTGGCCTTTGGTATGGCTTAAACCAGGGAAACCTACACTTCCTTTCTGGACCTGACAGATACTGATTTATCCAGGGCACCTCATTCCTCTCTTGTACTGCAAAGTCCTGGTTCCTGGTTATGCATTTTTTTTGGAGCTAGAACCTTTCTTTTTTTGGTAGATAATTGTTTTTCTTTGTAAGTCAGTTGTTAGACTTAGTATGTAAAGAATACTTAGACTATTTACTTGTAAATAGGTTGGTACACTTCTGTACCAACCTTGTTTGACAAAGACATTTTTTGAACTTGAATTCAAATGCACTACTCCCCCATATCCACAGAGAATATGCTCCAAGACATCTAGTGGATGTCTGAAACTGAATTTTGCCTTACATTTAGTGCTTTTCATATCTACACATACCTAAGATAAAGTTTAATTTATAAATTACCCACAGTAAGTGATCAATGTAAACATCTAGTGAATTAGAAGGATGATACGAACATAGTATAAAAAGTTATTTTAAATCTATTAATTTTTATTTCTATTTTATCGATGAATTTTCCATTGAATATTTGAAGACCATGGCTCACCACAGACAATTGGAACTCAGAAAGATGAACTACACACAAGAGCAAATCACTGAATGATATCTCTAAAAGATACATATATATGTCACGTCTCACATAAAGACAAACAGAAGTTATAATATTCTCCTTTCCATAGTAGTAAGGACTGCTTAGACTATTAGCTCTGAGATTGGGCTTGATTTTTCCATGGGTATGGATTTCAGGAAGCAGTTATTCCATTCTGCTTGTCTCTGTTGGACTCCCTTTGTGTCCTGTCCAACCACCCTCTGCTACTAATGCCCTCTGCCAGGGCCTCTCCTTGCTACCTTAATGGTTGGGCCCTGTTCCTTTATTCTTAAATCACTGTGTGTCCTCTCCAACCATTGTATAAACACACTTTTTTTTTTTTTTTTTTTTTTTTTGGCAGAACCAGGGATTGAACTCATGCCCTTTCACTTGCTAGGAAATGCTTATTCTACTGAGCCATGTCCCTGGCCCATTATGCTATCTTGATTTAGTTTTGATCATTGTTCGGGACAGATTATTTATTGTATTATCTGACACTTTTCCTTTTCATTTATAAGGACTCTTTCTGAAAACTTGTATGTTTGCCAGTTTTACGTAGAATTTAGGGCACCACCTTTTAAGTAGCGTTTGACTTCATTTAATTTGGCTTTTTTTGGTGTTTGTATTTTTACAGATAATATTGCTAAAAAATGCAAGTTAATACAAACAAGCCTTGCTCTACTCTTTTTCATAAAATGACTTACTAACATCAAGGGCACTTAGCACTGTAAAGCCTACTTCAGTTTCAAAGCACTGTGTTGTGATTTTTGTTGCTGTTTTATCTCTGGCTAGCCAGCCTTCCAGTAAAATTCTCTTGCTTTAAGACTGTGAAACAATGGGCATCTTATTGCCAAGAGTTTTCTACATAATATTTTAAGCTTCCTTCTAAAGTCTGATTTTATTCTGAGCTCCAGTTAGCTGTGTGAGCATTGAGGTCAGAAGAAGAAAGAAATCTTCTTTTCCATAGAAAGAGTTTTTACATGAAATACTTGGCCCATCACAAGCAAGGGGAAAAACTTGCAGAAAAGCATTTAAATTTTCCTAAGACTACTTTAATTTTTGCCTTGAGCAAAGAAGAGTACCATGGTACTTAAAAAATCTTTTATCACTTGGAGTTGTGCAGTATGGTTAGTATCATTTAAGTTATATAAATATGTTCAGCAGTAAAAATGACATTTGACTTGAAATAATTTACTTAGATTTGTAATTTAGGCCACTCTCTTTTTAGCCTAGGCATATTGAATCAGCTTTCAAGTCTTGCTTTTATGGGTCCTATATTGTAGAGATCATTTTTCTAACTTTCAAATGGGTGTTGAACAGAGTTTGTATATGCTAGAGTACTAGGTATTCTACATTGATGCATAAACTCCTGTGTGAAGCTGTTTTTACTATTTATTTTGTTGCTGCTGTTATTGTTTTTCTTTTCATTGTGGTTCTTTTTTTCCATGGATGGAATGTTAAGTGGGGAAAAGTAGTGGCCCAGTAACGGCGAGTCAAGTGCTAGCTCTGTGTGCATCATCAGTGTTTCTTCTCATTTCAGGATCAGATTAGCCCCTAAGACATCCTTCTGTTTGAGAGCAAAGGCTTTGGAAAGAGAAAAATATGCACTTGATTGATGCTTCTGTCACTGCTAACTGTGTAACCCACAGAGAAGCCACTGCCACTTACGTAAAGTACAGACTAAAAAATGCTATCTTGGAAGATTATTTCAGTAATTACAAGAATAATATAAGAAGAGATGCACCTAAGTCACCTTGCTTGGTCCCATAAAATAATAAGGCCAAATAAAGGATGGTTTCTTCATCATTCTCATGTAGCATTTGAAAGCATTCCTCTCTGGGTTTTGAAGGCTACAAGTGATCAGTCAGCTGTAAGGGATGGAGAAGACAAGAGAGTTGTTGGTGGCTGCACTGTTCTCCATCGGGAGTCAGACTTCTAACAAGGGGCCAAAGAGGGTTTTTCCTTGAAGGAACCTAACACACATTAGGCTCCTGATCACAGTTCTGTCACTAGCATATTGGCCTGTGCTAAATTATCTGTTTTGAAGGCAGAAATCATTCATCTTTTCTGGAGAACAAGTCAATGACAAACCAACAGAGTTTTCACTTAGAGGAATGCAAGATGTTGATGGATATAGTTGAGTATGCTAGGAGGTTTAGATACGTCACAACATAGGGGCTGGCCAAATAGTTCAGTGGATTAAAGCACCTGTAAGCAGGTACAGAGGCTAGGGGTTCAATCCCCAAGCCTGCCATGCTGGCCCCACCCCCAGCTGAGACAGCAACTGAAACTGGGTGTGGTGGTGTGTGCCTGAATACCAGCTCTTGAGAGGCTGTAAACTGGTGGATCACTATGAGTCTGATCGTCTAGTGAGGCCCTGAACACCCTATAGACCCTTCCCTAAAATGCAGAAAAAAGAGTGGCATAAGAGTGCAACTTAAGTCATAACTCTTCACCTTTCGACCACACCTCTTTCTAGCTGCTGTAAAAGATAGCTGTCCTCTGTGAACTGACCTCACTTAGGCAGTGAGTTTACTCCACACTCATGGGCTTGGTGTGGAAGGTAAAGGGGACCACCATCACAGCCTGGCTCTGGCCCTGGCCCACCATGAACCTCAACAAATGCTGACTGATGCATATTGAGCTTGGGCATGTGTGGTGTGGGTTGTGAGTTAGAAGAGTGCAGAATACTGCAAAATGTGGCTTTATCTTCATGGAACTTAGGAGCCACGGGAACATTCTGAATGCCCAAGGAGTAGGATGTTTAAATGAAGAACACAGTTGGATCCACTATGGTGTGTTGACAGCCAAAATGCCCTGGCTCTGGCCTCAGCATGAATGTGAATGGCAAATGTTGGGCTTTGCCAGCTTGACCAGCTAGTGTGTTATAAAACCAAAACCACACAAACACCTGCCTTATTGTTCAGCGTGAGGTTCTGGGCTGTGGGTTTTGTTTCTGTCTTCTTGTGTGAGTCGACATGTTGTCAGTTCTTATTTTCTGCCTCACATGTCTTTGTGGGGCAAGAGTCTTCAAGTCCAGCAGGCAGCTTACCTGAGTCTATGTGGCAATGGCTTAAGCCATGTGCTTAGTCCCCAAGGAGTTTGACTTCCTTGGAGTTTGATAACATACTTACAGAATATAAAAGGAACTCTGAAAACCAATTTCTAGTTTATCATTTAATTTCTCCCACATTCATTTTTATGTAAATGAATCCCATTCTTTCAGATTTTCTTCTACCATTAAAGCCTTTAAAAGCTAAAGCCTCTTCTGAGGATTAACTCTGCAGTGTCTGACTCAACCATGTCCTGATGGAGACCTGTCCCTGTGTTCAATGGGCTGAGGCAAAACCCTATTCTGTAGATGTCCCTGACACTGTTTTCTGATCCTGCCCCTTCCTGAAGTCCTGTTCTATCTGTGAAACTTCAGTATATTCAAAGGGACAGTGATTTATCCTATTTATTGTAACTATCGTTGAGCCCATTTACCTAGTAGATGCTGTTTTCCTCACATTCCATTACCCACTTGTCAGTCATTTGAAGAATAAACCCTCTCCTGTGCTTTTGGATACATCTGGAAAACAGCAGTACTTGTACCCTGCAGTGGAAGAAAGAACTTGGGCTTGATAGTCACATAGATTTCTTAAACAGATGCTAGCTGTGTGATCATAGGCAAGTTGCTTCCCAGCAAGTGTGTTGATTTCTTTGGCTCTCAAGCTCATTGTTTGGTATGGCTGTAAAGATAGGAGGAACATATGAGCCACAGTTAGCGTGTATCCTTGTGTAGTAGATGCTATTGCCTGGCAGATGCTGCTACTGTAACTGCTCTGAGCCAAGTGCTTTCAGTACCCTGGTTCTGGTCCTGTGGATAACTTGGCCAAAGGAAGCACACCTGCCATCATCAAACCACCTGTAGGTTGAGACATTCTGTGCCCTTCCTCACCACAGCTGCTTGCTGTGAAACATTGGCCTTATTCTAAGGCCGCTTGCACTCTGGGCTTTGGCTGCAACCTCACTGTGCCACTTGGGGCTGAACATCTCTAATCGTTGCTGGTGATGAACGTATGCTAGGAGTGCAGCCTGCTATCCTGAGTAAAGCATGCAGTGGGCAAGGCATTCATGTTGCAAGGTGTCTGTCTTTATCAGCAAGGAAAGCAACGAGGACCCAACTAGCCATATCAATGAAAGGTGATACACATAAAGCCTGGCCTTCCTGCCTCTTTACTGAAGAAGATGTTTAAGGTATATGGTTATTATGGCAGCTGAAGCAGAAGTCTTCGGATGAGTGGTTCATGGGTGCTTTGGCCTAGGTTATGGGACTCCTGGATAGGAGGCAGTAGACCCTAGGAAACTCATCACCGTAAGACTGTGTGGGAGGCATGCTCCTTGGCCCTTTGACATTTGGAAGAGGTGACTACTAAGCATCTTCCCTATACCTGTTATTCTGTCTACCTGCAAGTTCAGCATAATTTCTGTAGACCAAAATCTACACAGTGAAGAGCTTTTAGATGGAAACAATAATAAAAGTAGATAACATTAATTCAACATGTATTGTATGCCAGTTACCAGAGCAAGCAGTTTACATTCATGATCTCACTTAATTCTTGCACCAACCCTCTCAGAAAGCAGATATTCTTATTACTCCCTTTCTCCTGGCAAGGAGACTGAGGCATAGAGAATCATAGTAACTTACTTAGCATCAGAGATCCAGTAAATACTGGAGCAAGAATTCAAAGCAGACTCCTGTGTCTCCAGAGTTGGAGCTTAAAACTCAGACTGTGGACAAAGGTGATTCCTAAAGCTACATCATTCCACATTAGGCTGCAGCCCTGCTATGGCTCATATACAGAGGTCCATCCAAACTCACATGCTCAGAGGTAGGGCCTTCAGGAGGTGACTGGACCATGGATGTATGATTCCCGTCACTGGATTGCCCCACCATGGAGTTGAAACTATGGGGTAGGTCACTACAGACATATCCTGGAGGGTACAGACCCCTCCTCATCCCTCGATTCTTCTCTGATGCCCAACACCATGACATGAACTGTTTCATCTCTGCTCCTCTGCCAAAGCACTCTGCCTTGAAGCCAGCATACTATGAGTTAAATTTCTACCAATTATGAGCCAAAATAAAACTTTCTTCTTTTTAACATTTATGTGATAGTTATTTTGTCCGAGCAATGAAAACATAATTGATAGCCCTGCTCCACAGAGAATGGTCCACTGTGGACAGAAGCAAAAGGGCGCATTAATTCTAAATTGGTTTTTGCATCGTTGTTGTACTTCCCAATGACAAGTTAACTTTGTGGGCAACATGGTCTGTATCCTACCAGGTACCAAACTGCAGTGGGATCCAGACCCCACTGGCTTCTCACTAGACCATGCACAGATATGGTCAGTTATCTTGTGTGTGTGTCATTTTCCTGAGATTAAGGATCATTCATTAGGGGCCAGGGAGATGGCTCAGTAGAATAAATGTTTCCCTGTCAAGCACAAGGACCTTAGTTCAATCCCTGGTTCCATCAATAAATAAATAAATAAATAAATAAATAAACCAACCAACCAGGATCACTCACTAGCAAAGAGGCACTGATGATTCAGATAGGCACAGGAAAAGTTCTTCATGAAGTTTATGCCACATCTAGCAACAACGAATGTAGTGTCCTCTGGTTCTTTGCACTCTGGCCATACTACATGAGACTTTTCTCACAGTCCCCTTGTTATTAGTAGTATAGAGCTCTGCTTAGTTGAGTCTTCCTTTCCTCTTTATTCTGCTTCCATTCTCCATTTCAAAGAGCCATTCATTCCTTCTTCATCTATTGTCTTAATTACTTTTTTTCTCATTCCTGGAATAAAATACCTGATGCTCAAAATTAAGGGAGGAAAGGTTAATGTAGTTGAAAGTTTGTGGAGGTTTCAGTCCATACTCAGGGGGCTCCAAGGCAGAGTGGCACATGGTAGAGGGCAACCATTCATGGCAGAGCAAAAGAGGAAAAGCAGCAAGAGCAGGAAGGGAGGAGTGACAGAGAGCAAGCCTCCTTGCTTCCCTTATATTGTATGTAGGGGCCTGCCCCAGGGCAGGTGTAGCGCTCACATCCATAATCCTAGCATTGGGCTATATCTCAATCAAAAATTTTAGAAGCGCACTGCATGACTATATGTGGCTTTGGGTTGACATGAAGGCATAAAGCATAACAACTGTTATTTATATCTCCTTTGCATGTTCAAACCCATTTTATCAGAGGCAAAGTAGAAATAAAACAACCCTAGTCATTAGGACCACGCCTCCAGAAAGCAATTAGCTTTGAAAAAGTTTTATTTCCTCTGTTTCTGTCTCAGTTACTGGATCTTTCAGGCCTGGGTTGGAATAACTCCTTGAATGCGTGCCTGTGATGACAGGTGGCTTTGTTGTCTGTGGAAAGGTGCTGATCACTTACCTTTGCAAGAGCCAGTGACCAGCCCCCTGTTTGTGTCTTTCTTATGTGTTGGCAGCTCCTGTGAAGATCCTCAGCCTAGGACATCATCCTCTTACCTAACACTCTGAAATATCACCCCTACCCTTCCTGAGAACAAGTAATGTTCCATATTCACTCTATCTCCATTCTGAAGGAGATGCTGACATCAGTTAGTAGCATCAATACTTCTAGGCTATGACCACTTATCCTGAAGGTTTTTTTTTTTTCTTTTTTCATTTGTTTCGTAGATAAAGCAAATGTGATCAGCTTTTTTCATGGCATTTAGAAGGGGAGAGAAACAGAAATCATCAGGTATAAAATACAAAGTTAATTTCTGTAAAGGAAAACACAAAGCAAAGAATGTGACGTCCACAGGAAATCGTTGGCATTGGATATAAGACTTGAAAAGAGCTTCATAGAAGTGTTGCTGAAAGGTAGAGCAGTAGGAAAGGGCAAGCAAGGTGGAACTGTACAGAAGGTATAAAAGTGAATCCACCTCCCCCCACTGTCTACCAAGGATGGAGCAGGAACATCTATGTAAGCACAGCACTTTCATATGCTCACAAGCACATAGAGAAAGGAAGATATTTTAGGGCATCTTCCTCTCAGAATCTCCTTGCTGTGGGTTTTGGCCCCGGAATAAAGTGCCTTGGGTCACATCTTTTTCAATTTTGTTTGATCAACCACATTTTTTGACAGCATTAAATAAATTAAGGGAGAAAACATACAGTTTTGTTCTATGCTTAGTTAGATGAAGTGTTTATCTGATCCCTCACGCATTTTTTTTTCAACGAATAACAAGAGTTTAAAAGCCTCATTTCAACCCAGAATTTTTGTTCTAATGATAAAAAGAGCTTTAATGGTAAGGTTGAGATGAAACTTTCATGATTCACAGCAGGAGGTACTGCTTTCAGAGTATGAGGAGTCACAAACTTGTCACTTTAGAAATGTGGTCTTACCTAGAATTAAAAAAAAAAAAGAAATGTGTAATGATGCTTTGGATTCATAATCTTCATGTTTGCTTCTTTTTTGTATTTATGGTAGGGTTTACAGGGTGTTCAGGGTCTCACTACTAGATCAGACTCATAGTGATCTGCCTGTTTACAGTCTCCCAAGAGCTGGGATAGCAGGTGTGCACCACCACGCCCAGTCTCAGTTGCCCTGTCAGCACTCCAGGGGGGAAGGGGAAGGCTGGCATGGTAGGCCTGGGGATCTAATCCCTGGCCCTCGGCCTGCTTGCAGGTGCTTTAATCCACTGAGCTATTTGGCTGACCCTATGCATGCATTTGATGGACAGGTTGCCTTTCAATATAAACACAATAATTTTTTTGAGTCTGCTTCAAATCATGGGTCCCATCCAAACATTTTTACTTTCCCCAGGGAGAATGAGTTTGGTATTTTGTATCATTCTGGTTTTCATGCTTATAGCACTTTACTTTTTCTAAGCAACATGAAGACAAAAGATACTGCACATAGAGACTGGTTTTTCTATTAAACTGTTTGTTCTCATATTGGAAATTTATCTGAAGTTAAGAAGCCAATCGATCTGTGAAAAAAGTATAGATTCATATAACAAGATAACACTTTTGCTGATAAATCTTTACAAACACAAGTGCCATGTAGTAAGAAGGTGTTTTCTTACACTGTTTAGAAGTAGTGACATCATGCAGTAGTTTGTAAAGGTGTGCATTGTGGGACATTTTGTCATTCAATTTTAGTAATAATGTTATACATTCTTATCTGATCACAGTCTACTCAGTTGAACAACCCATTCCCTAGCCTTTACTTTTAGTCAGCTTTTCCTCTGGTTTAAGGGATATTTAATATCTAGGAATGGAGATTTTGTTTGTGGAAATGTCTGTTTTCTGTAACTGCTGCATAAATGGCGTTCTTCTTCCTATTTTTGGCTTCTTTCCTCTCTGGTTGGCAGCAACTCTTCTTGTTGGTAACTTGTTTCTGCATGTCCTTCTTAGGAACATGTATGCAGGGTCTTCTGGAATTCTATGGAAATCTCTCTGCATTTTCTTGTTTACTTCTCCATTGCTGTCCCTGTCATCGCACGATGCTGCATGGTCTCCATTTATTTTAAAAAGCCATCTGTGTTCCCTTCTGTGGGCTGTTCCTGGTGTGACTCTTGGTACTATTTGAGCAAAAGACACATATTTTTACTCCAATCAGCTTGGTCCCAGAGAAACAGAATACTGTGAGTTCTTTTGCATTCCCTTTGAACGCAGAGCTTTATGTTAATGTTTATGTTAATTTTTCTTATTTGTTTTCTTTTCAGAAGACCTATCTCACCTTGTCAATCAAGATTAAATCATTTGCAGATACTTAGACTGCTGGGCCACTTTAATTTTCTATTAATATGCATTTGAGTCTGACAGTAGACTTGTCTTCCAGGGTGTTTGTTTTTGTGTTCTTAGATGATCTCTATAAAACTGTTTCTGTAAGCATACCAATAATGCTTCTGGATATTTCTCTTGAAAATTTACCCATTCAAGACTCCAGGCACCCTACCAGGTCCTCTTAATAGCTGCCTCCCTTGGAGTGGTCTGTACTTGTGTTGAATACTAACTACTCCTTTCTTTCACCTTTAGCCCACACCAGTCTGGCTAGGCCCTCCCTATTAACCCTTGTTCTGTGTGTGTGTGTGTGTGTGTGTGTGTGTGTGTGTGTGTGTGTGTGTGTATTTTAGCTAAGGGTCTACAGGGTGTTTAAGTTTTTTTTTTTTTTTTTTTTCAGAACCAGGCATTGAACTCAGGCCTTTGTGCTTGCCAGGGGAGCATTTATTGCACTGAGCCATCTCTCCGGCCCTACAGGGTGTTTAGGGTCTCAGTACCAGATTGGACCCATAGTGATCCCCCTGTTTACAGCCTCCCAACAACTGGGATTGCAGGCTTGCACCACAGTGCTCAGTCTCAATTGCTGTCTCAGCATGCCTCAGTGGCGATGTTGGTAAGGCACGCTCAGGGATTGAACACCCATCCCTTGTGTCTGCTTGCAGGTGTTTTAATCTGCTGAGCTATTTGGCCAACCCAAAGTTCAGAAGGATTCCCTTTCCACACACACTTAGGATGCCTCAAGGGCAAGTCTGGTAAGGCATGAGGATCTGGGAATCAAACCACAAACTTCTGAGCCTGACTGCTTTGCTTATGCAGGCACTTAAACAATGAGCTAATGGGCAGGCCCCCAACCCTTGTTGTTGTAGTGTCCCCAAGAAGTTCCCTGGATGCCTTTCCCAGTGGCTCCTTTCTCATCTTCTTTGACACCACCTGTCAGAAACACTCAACTCAATCCATAGCCTCTGACTTCAAATAATTTCTGCCTTGGCATCAGTAAACTTTATTCTTTCTTACTTGTTCTCCCACCCTGTCAATTTCTTTTTCTTTGCCTCTGTGGTAGATGTTCAGACACGCATTTTTGTTGTAACTAGACCAAACTCACAGTCATTTTATTTCTATGTTTTCATTTTAAGACAGGACCTCACTAAGTTGCCTAGCCAAGGTTTCCAAACTCACAATCATCCTGACTTGGTCTTTCACGGTACAAGGATTACAGTTATATGTGCCACGGTGCCCATCTTTGTTCCTTAATTCTTAAGTATGTGAACACTTAGACTCTGTCTTGAGCTCTGTTCTCCCACACTTCCCCCTTTTTCTGAATTCTTAGTGTGACATCAATAAGTAAATGGGGCTACATTTTAATACTATTATATTTATACTGTAGTTTAGGTATAGGGGTAAAATGAGAATTCATATAAACTGCCTAGGATACAGGAAATATTCATAAATGATGTTAGGGTTACATAGTTTTAATGTATTTTTGTATGTTTCTATGATGATTAGATTCAAATATTTGGTGAAAGAAAGAATAGCTGAACTTATCTCTCTATGAGTTCAAATATTAAACATCTAGGTTTTCTATTAGATATTAATTCCCATACATTCCTTCTAAGAAGGTGTATATTTCAGTCCACATGATCTTGGTGCCATCATTTAATCTCATTGCCTTTCATGCACCCACATCATTATTCTACTCATTTGACTGCATCTGTTTAGAAGTATTCTAAATCCAGTGTCTCTGAAATTTGCCCTAGTTTATTACTTGAGGGAAAAGTTATAAGATATATTCTTAATTCAGTTGACTTTGTGATGGACTGAACAAGTTAATGCATGTTTCTATTATACTTAAAACCCTTAGAATAATACATCACACATAGTTAAATCTTGGCAAATGTTCACTATTGTGATTATAGTTTTTAAAAATTGGTGCATTTTCCTAGCATCTGAAACTCAATAATGAATACATTCAATGATGAATGTATTCATCTGTTTATTGGCATAGTGGCAGTGATGACTTGACCTGACTTCTCTACAGGCTTGCTTGCTTATTTATTTATTTGTTTGTTTGTTTATTTATTTATTCACTGGGTCTTGCTACATAGTTCAGACTCATAGTGATCCTCCTACCTCAGCCTCCCCAGTGCTGGGATCATAGGTGTTCACCAGCACACCCAGTGCCAGGTGCTAGGTTGGCATGTCATACAATACCAGGATTGAACTCTGGTTCTTCTACTTACCAGGCAGTTGATTCTGCTATGGAGCTATCTCCTTATCCCCAAGGCTGAAGTTTTTGAGTGTGGTCCAAAGACTGACTGGTGCTGAACAAAGAGATTTGATCAGAAGTGCAGATTCCTAAGGTCCACCAAGAAAGACTTGCCTTGCCACCATATGTGGAAATGTAAGCCAGGCATTTGCTTTGTAAAATGAATTTTCTAAAGTTCTGAATTACTCAAGTGCATGAATATGTGCTAAAGTTGATGAATTACTTTTGTACTTAATAAATTTTGAGGGCCTGGGGATATGTTTCTGAGAAAATCTTCCATGAAGCAGTTATTTAAGTGGTTTTTGGAAGCATAGACCTTAATGAATATTGAGTCCACTGTGTCACATTGTTAACAGTAAGTAGAAGCCTCGTGAGAACAATCTTTATCTCAAAAGTCATGTCCTTTGCTTGTGACACAGCTGGGGCTAAACTTCAGGTCAACTGGCTCCCAGTTCTTGTTCATCACTCTAAACAAAGCCCCATTCCCATCAATGACACACATAGCTTCCCAGAATACCCTCTATAAAACAGTAAGGGGGACTAGCCTAGTGTAAGACAGATGAAAAAGAAGCTATAGGAAACAGGATCAAGAAATAAAATAGGTAACTCAAGAGGAAGGGGAAGACCCTGCCAAATAGCTCAGCGGATCAAAGTACCTCCAAGCAGACAGAGGGGCCAAATTTGTGGGTTGGGGTTCAATCCCCAGGCCTGCTGTACTGGCCCAGCTACCAGGGCATACTGAGATAGTAATTGAGACTGGGCATGGTAGTGTGTACCTGTAATCCAAGCTCTTGGGAGCCTGTAAACAGGCGGATCACTATGAGTCTGATCTAGTAGTGAGACCCTGAACACCCTGTAGGCCCTAAAATACAAAAATACAAAAATAAAATAAATAGAATGGAAGAGGACTGTGATTGGAGTAAGAATGGCAACATAGATTGAAAAGCTTGAGAAAACAAGATAGATTTTTTTGTTTGCTTGTTTTTTTGTTTACAAATATACTGAGGAGAGTTAAAGTAGAAAATCTAAGCAAGAAATATAACTAGGAATGTGTTTGTGTAGGCCACAAGGTTCCTTGTTAGTAATTTTAGTCATAGATTGAAAATCTTGATTTAAAATTCTTTAATAGCTCAGCCAGGTAAGCCAGGAAGAGTGTTCAAAAAGATCCCACAGCCCCTTCTAGTTCACCATCTCCAGTTTACATGTGAGCATCGCAGGTGCCTGGTGCAGGGTGGTCTGTTCAGGTTGCTGTCCTTTCCACCGGAGAACACAGTGGGCTTCAAGGGAATCTGCCCTGTATGCGCTGAACAAAGCACTTGCTGATCTGTTCACATTGATGGCTCAGGGGTGTGTGACCCTGATACAGCCAAAAATAACTTCAGTTTTGGAGGTTCTAAAGCAAGAAAAATAGCTACTGTGGTTTCCTACCTCTACCTAAAATCTCCTGCATGTACCCAGGTCACACACAACCTCCCTGTTCACTGTTCTCAGTGGTCCTCACAGCCAGGCTGCAAGAAGTGAGATTTTTGGAACCATGGCATATCTCAAGAGCTCCTCGTCTTCACATGTAGAAAAATAAATTTCAACCTGTCTGCACACCTAAGTTTTCTGAACTGACAGCCTTTTGTGTTCCTCTTGGCCCCTTTTGATGGGCTAAAGGAGGAGGGAGAACAACAAGGTTCTGTCTCCTATCCAGGGGAGAGGTAAAGCAAGGCACCTAAGAAGTTCACATCGCTTAATGCAGAACAGCATCAGGTGAATTTCAGTGATTTTTTGTAAGTAAGCATTTTGACTCATGAAATTACTATTTTAAATAAGAAAATATAGTCATTGCAATTCTTCGGTGCTTCTGAGTCAAAACTAAATTACTATTTAAAATTTACAATGATTTATTTAAAGGCCAAGATATAGACATTATTCCAATTTTGAAGCCAAGCATTATTTATTTATTTTTGTTTATTTATCTGCTTAGGTACTGGAGACAGAAGTCAGGACACTGTGCTTGACAGCCAGGAACTTATGCTACTGAGCTACATTGCTGGCTCTCTCTTAAATATTATAATCCAGTTACATATCATCGTATTTTTAAAAAATATGCAGTGCACTAGTGATGAAAAAGTCATTTTTATTATCCATAAAAAGTAAGTTTCAGCTGTCCTTTACTTCAAAATTAACCTGCCAGTTTTCAATAAGTTTTACTTTTCAATAAAAGAGTTCAGAATTTCAAGAACATAAAACCGAAAGATGTAAATGTTTAAAATTTTGATCTTGATCGAACATCTGGATGAGTCCTATGATGGCTTTTGTTTAGATGTCCCCCCAAAGGCTCAGGCAGTCATAGTTGGGGAGCTAGAGAGTGTGAGTGATTCATGCTGCAATGCAGGGAGTAAGGGTGCTAGGATTAGGGGCGTGAGAGCTATCTACCCCAAAGGCAGTCGGCCTGGACAAAATATGGGGAACAGAAAGAGGCTTGCTGCTGGGTACTTGAACTTTGCTCCTCCTGTTGCTGCCTTCTGCCTGCCTTTCTTTGCAGTGAATTGGTTCCCTCTGAGATGCCCTTCTGCCATGCCACCCTACCTTGGAGCCAGCTGATTACTGATTGAAACTTCTGAAAACTGACCCAGATAAATATTTCCTTCCTGGTTAGTGGTGGGCATTTTGTCTTAGCAATAAGAAGAGTGACTAAGACAGATTGTTTATCCACTGGGATTCCATTCACTTGTATCTAGGGAAAACCTGTGGAAATGATGGTTGCACACACCAGCAGTCTCTATTTTACCCATAGCAGTGCGGGCTGGTTACTTCTCTGCCTTGCAGACAAGTCTGCCTTACTTGACTGATCATTCTTGCCTGTGAGGGGACCAGGCCACCTGTTGATCACACATGGCTTTTAAAATGTATTTTTTTATTTTAAAGAGAATAAAAGAACACATCAAAAGTTTAAAGCAAGATTACAGGAGGGAAACAGTGGTTAATACATTGCATATTATTATCTTTAAATTAGTTATGCAAGTATAAACTGGAGACTTTATAGGCAAATGGGTGCAACTTGAGATCATACTCGTGAATCAGTCGCACATAGCTCCCCAATTATGACTGCCTGAGCCGTTGGGGGACATCTAAACAAAAGCCATCATAAGACTCATCCAGATGTTCCATCAAGATCAAAATTTTAAACATTTACATCTTTCGGTTTTATGTTCTTGAAATTCTGAACTCTTTATTAAAAAGTAAATAAGTCAGACCTGCGTGTGTAAACATTGTACTGTCTCTCACGTGTAAGAACCTGAAAGAGTGAATAAAGTCTGAAAGGTACAATTGATACTGTGAAAGAGAAAGACAGTGTGCAGTGGGAAAGAACAACTGTGAGGAAGGAAAGGAGGAATAAAAAGAAAGGAAAAAGAAATATATGTATATGTACACAAGGTAGCTTGGATAATTGTACTGCTGATTTCTGCTCATCTATTGAAAGGAGCAGATAATGCTTCAGTTTTTTTTCTCCTTTTTACACACATTTTTTGACCAATTTTATATGCTTATATATGGTAATCTGAACAACTAAATTGAAGACAATATGCAATATAAGCACCATTGTTGAATTCATTTTTTTCTATGTAGTGAAATTCTGTATTGTTTCTTTCTTTTCTTTTTACTATTTTTTAATTCTCTTTTAAAAAGTTAGTCTGGGGCCAGGGAGATAGCTTGGCAGACTAAATTGCCTTCTTTAGCAAGCTTAGGCAAACACAGGGACAGCAGTTCAATGTCTAGCACCACATGCACCCCCAGGACAGGTTGACCTGAACAGAGTCTGGATACTGTGGAGCATGTGCATAATGCCAGCCCTGGGCAGGCTGTAAACAGGGTGGTCACTACAAGTTTGAGCTGTGTAGTGAGACCCTACAATAACCAAACACATTAGAAATAAATAAATAGAGCTAGCTCCATAGCTCATAAAATTAAAGCACCTGGTTAGGGAGATGCTTGGGCTGGGGGCTCGATCCCCGGTCTGCTGTGCCAGCTCCTAGGGGCACACTGAGAAGGTGAATGAGACTGGGCACGGTGATGCACACCTGAAGTCCCAGAACTTGGGAGGATGAAAAAAAGGAAGGATCACTATAAGTCTGATCTGTGTAGTGAGACCCTGTACTAAATACATAAAAAAGAAAACTAAATAAATCAATAGTCAGAATACAGCACATAGGCATTTAGTTGTTCAAATAATATCAGAAAGCTTTCTTTTCAATGAGCTAAGAGAAATTAGTCTTGGGACTATCTTAACTGTCTTCTATGTATAATTTTCTATATTTTCTTTTCCCTTTTTTTTCTCCTTTTTCCCATCCCAGTTTCTCTTTCCCTTTAAACCATTTCTTCCCATTTACAGTATGTATTGTACATTTTGGATCTTGTTTATTCTTTTAGCTTCTCAAACTAAGGAAACAATATATTGTTAATAGATGTGGATATGGTTATGGTTTATTTCACCTGTGGACTAAACTTGAATCCATTTACCTATAAAAGTCTGAGGTCGATACTTCTTCATAGAAAAGTACCCCACTGCATAAAAATACCACATCTTTTTATCCAGTCCTCCACTGATAGACATTTGAGTTGTTTTCAAGATCTAGCTGTTACAAATTGTGCTGCAGGAATGTGGGTGCACTCATCTCCCTGTGGTATGATGCCTTTAATTTCTTCGGGGAAGATACTCAGAAGGGGAATAGTTCGGTCAAACTGGGCATCTCATTCTAGTTTTCTGAGGAGTCTCCACAATGATTTCCATAGTGGTGGCATCAGTCTACACTCTGCCACACACCTACTTTGTGACAAAGAAGAAGAGGCAGGATGGAGGACCAGGTTTGCTTTCAGGAAACTCTCTAGAAATCCAGGCAACATCCAGGGCCATTTCCCTGACCAAACTCTGTCATGTGGCGTCTTCTCCCCCGTGTGAGGCAGATGGGGCTGCACACATATGGCTCAGCTCAGTGCTTTCCATCACCAGCAAAGTCAAGCTTCTGTTAAGAGGACTGTGTACGATACATAGTTCATAACCCTGCTGTGCCTGAGAAAGTGAGCACCTAGGTGGGCAGAAAAAAATGACTTTAAAGAAGTGATTCTAGTTTAGTCAAGGTTTTGTGTGGGTAATTTCCTTGTACTTCTTTTCTTCTCTAGCCTATGGCACTTTCCTCCCTATCATTAAGTTACCTGCCTTGATTTTCCTGCTATGTGGCAATTGATTTAAAACAAATATGCACTTATGTATTGGTCTGTGGAACTGGACATGGACAAAAGGGCCATAAATTGCTGTTATCTTTAGTGCAGATGCCTGCCATTTGTAAGTAATTGATTTGCTCCTTTTGTGGTCTGTGTACCCTCCTATCAGAGGCACTTGTGTTCAGTAAATACTGAATACGGTCAAATTGTCAGTGAAGCTCTGAGACAAGAACTGGCCATTTGATTCCAGTCATTTCATTACTCTCTGGAGGGTCATGATAGATTCCTATTGTGATGACATAGGAGGACAGTTTGCTGAACAACAAGTCGTCTCCAGTCCACTGAAGCCCTGGAATGCCTGCGAGGCTGTGGGGTGAATGCATTGAATTCCACCACAGCACCCTCCTGTCTACCTTACTGCTATGCGAGCCCCACCCACATAGTTATCTGAGCTCTGTGTTCTGTTGCCTCAGACGGAATTGTTATGATACACATTTGGCTACCTAGCTTGCTTTGAAAGATGGTTCTGACTTTCCCTGGTAAAAATGAAGCTCAGATGGGATCAATTTTATTACTGTTCATGACAAGCCCTTTATTGCTGGGCTAAAAAGAGATCAAGCTCTATCAAAAAAAAAAAAAAGTTG
>PVKA01037491.1:0-20963 GCA_004027165.1 Ctenomys sociabilis | reverse complement strand
TAGTCTCTCCAGGGGAAGCCCGCTCATGGCTTTTGAACCAGTGGGCGTCCAACCCCGGAGTGCCACGTGGGCACAGCCGATAGGTCCAGGTACACGGAAGCAACGCCCTAGTCCTAGCCTTAGCCAAACGAGAAGTTGTTTGCTACGGAGACCATCCACCCCCAGGTGGGGGTGGAAGGCGGAAGCCAGCGCCGTCTTTTAAGGTGCGGCTGTGCCTTTAAGGTGGGAGCACTCACCCCCAGGCGGGGGGTGGAAGGCAGAAGCCAGCATCACCTTTCAGGCGCAGCTATTCGACTCCCTACAGATAACGAACATTTATTACTTGCTTACTTTGCTAAACATTTGCTTATTATTTATATAGTGTATAAGTCATACTATTATCATTTTCAGTGTTTGACTCATGATGATTATTATGAATATTATCTTATTTGATATTTGAACAAAACAAATCTTAGAGAAATTTAATGACTTTTCCAAAGGCCCCATACATAATAAAATACTGGATTGTTTAAACCCAAGCAGATTTGCTTCATACCTATATTCTTTTTCTTTCTTTAAAATCACTTCCATTATATTTCAGGTGACTGATTTGTGGGAACCTGTTTCTGGGCTCCCTATTCTGTCCATTGGTTTACTTGTCTGACTTGTGCTAGTATTACTGTTTTAAGTATTATAAATTTCTAGTTTTGCTTAGTCTGACCTAGAGCTCCTCAGATATGTACCACCACACCTGGAATGTTTTAAAAAATATTTTAAAAATTTATTTAAAATTGAAAACATTTTCATTTCTGTATATATTCTTCAATAACTAAATCAAGTTGATTATCCCATTTATCACCTCATATTTTTTGACAGTTACAACACTTACAACTTTACCTTTTGCCCTTCTTGAATCTAATTAATGGTGATGTCTTCCTTTCTCCTCTGATTTTCAAGACCTTCAATTTATACAAATTTAATTTCCATGCACATATATTTGTTTATACTTTCCTGTCTTATTTCCTCCACAGCCTAGTCAAGTTTTTTTCATTTATTGGATACAGCGTCTCATAGTTCAGACTCAGTGATCTTCCTGTGTCAGCTTCCCCAGTGCAGGGATTATAGTTGTACACCATCGCACCCAGCTTTGGGGCCAGCATGGCATATGGTACCTGGGATCAAACTTGGGTCCTTGTGCTTGCCAGGAAGGTACTTACTTAGACCACTGAGCTATGTCCCTAGCCCTCAAGTATTCTTTATATCTGGTCCCATTGATTATATAAATAGTTCCTATAATCACTGTGCTCAACAGAGAAGATAGTAATTGTTTCTGTTTTTTATTTACCATATGACTTCCAGAGGATAGAGCTGGGGCTTTGTTTATACTTTTATCTTGTTAAATTTTTTTCAGCCAATTTTATTTCCTCACACAGGTACTCATAATTCTTATTTCTTCTCAGGTTATAATGCCGTTATACATATCCCTTTACTTTCATATCCCTTTTCTTTTTCCCATGCCACTCTCCTTCCTCTTGTCTCTCCTCCTAGCTCTTCTTCGTTTTCACCTTCCTCTCCCTTTTCACTGTTCTCCTTTCCTTCTTTCCTTCCCCTTTCCTTAACCCCCAAATCTATCATCCTTTTGTCTTAGTCTCCCAAGTCACTGGGACTACAGGTATGAACCACTCACATTAATTTTTCTTGTGGAGTTATTGATGACTCAATTCCTGTACTGTATAATTCATTACTTAGCCCACATCAGCTACTTTTTATAAGCTCAACATTGGGTTTAGCGATGGATAATCAGTTTAGAAATAGAATCAAAGGATGAAGGTATCAGACTTTTTATTCATTCCGCAACTGTAAAAAAATTAAGTATTTTTGCACTCAGATTGATTTAGTTCAGTGACACAGGGCCTGCCTAGCAAACATTCAAGTTCTGAATTAGATTCCTGGCATTCTCCGCCCCCAAGAAGAAAGAAATTCGGTCTAAGTACTAGTAATATTGGTTATCAGTAGGAATCTTATAAAATGGTAAATCTCAGAATCAGATGTGCTGAGTCAGAATCTGCAAGTTAACAAGTTATATGTATATATATATGTACAAATGCATACACACATATAAAAAGAATCAGTGAAACCCATTGCATGAATATCATATATCTGATCCATATTGCATTGCTCCCATGGGACTTAAGGGCTTGAGAAGCCCTTGAAAATAAGGTGATGGTCCTTTGTTATACCATGGATAATCAAGCCTTTGTCTCTAAGGAAATTATGTCTTCTGGTAGCATTCCCTAGACTTATCTTGTAAGTAGGATGAAATCAGATCCCAGACTCCGTAACATTTTGCCCATTCCATTGAAAATTCTTTAAAAATGTAAATGTTAGGATCTGTATAATCCTATAGTGGATAGTAGATATATTTTTATTTTCAGCCATTATTCTGTTATTGATGATTTTTAGTTTGCTTTGTGATCAGTTTCTTTATGTACATTTGTCTCCTTTACATAAGACTCATTTCTAAACTCTAAATGGCTCAAAGTGGTGAAGGTTCCCTTATCTTTTTAGTATGAAAATGTTTTTTTAGTTGAAAAAATATGTGATATTAACAGATACCTTTTTCTTTAGGAGACATCTCCAAAGAAGACAGAGTTGAAATTATTCAACCCAAGTTGCAGTCAGGTTTTACCACTTCTAGTGATTCAGATGTTGGATCCCATTTATCCTTGTCCTCTGAGGACTTGCCTCAGTTGGCTGTGAATTCTCAAAAAAGTACTACTGGTCAGCCCACTGATACTCTTGGCCAAAAGGCTTTGCCAGACAGTTATCAGACTACAAGTCTGAAAGTCTCACATATTAATGAACTACCTCAGCAGAAGCCTGGCTTACCAACAGAACCTGCTACCTACTACTCCTATGGTGAGAAGACCAATATTTTGTCCCAAGAGAACTTGCCAGATGGTCATTTAACAGATCAGTCACAGACAGTTTCAGCTGTCGTTGGACCTACTGATCAGAAGACTGAGACAACAACAACCCCCTCTTCTTCCTACTCATATAAAGAAAAGCCCATTATTTTCTCCCAGCAGGGATTGCCAGTTAGTAATCTAACCGAAGAGGCTCTAAAAGTTTTAGCTATTCCTGGAGCATCAGACCAGAAGATTGGTCTATCAACTGTAACTGTTAATTCCTACCCACATAGAGAGGAACCTGCTGTTTTCTACCATCAAGAGTTGTCAGAGAGCCACTCTATTGAAGAGACTCCACAAATTTCAGGTGTTCCTGGACCACTTGACCAGAAGAGTAAGACACCATCTACAACCTCTACTGCTTACTTACAAAGAAAGAAACCCGGTAGTTTATATCAAGAAGGCTTACTAGATGATCATCTGCCTGCACAGTCACTGAAAGTTTTAGCTGTCACTGGATTAGCTGACCAGAAGACAGGTATACAAGCTGCAACCTCTCCTCCCTACTCAGAAAAAGATACGCCCGTTATTTTCTACCAACAGGCTTTACCAGACAATCATCTAAGTGAAGAAATTCTCAAAGTTTCAGTGCCTCCCAAACCAGCTGAACAAGAGACTGGGATAACTACAGTATCCTCTACTTCCCACTCATATGGAGAGAAGTCCCATACTTTGAATCTAGAGAGTCCTTTAATTGATAAGAATCTAAACGTTTTGGCTATTCCTGGTATTGCTGACCAGAAAGCAGGGACAGTAACTGTCTCCCCTACTTCCAACTCACTTAGAGAGAATAGCATTATTTACCAACAAGAGTTGCCACAGAGTTATCTAACTAAAGAGACTGTAAGAATTTCCACTGTTCCTGGACCTGATGACCTAAAGCCTGGGATACTAAAACCGCAATCTGATTTTTACTCACAGAGAGAGAAACCTGATATTTCCTACCAGCAGACCTTGTCAGAGATTTATACAGCTCAAGAGCCATTGAAAGCATCAGCTTTTTATGGATTAGCTGACCAGAAAACTGGAATACCAGCAGTATCTTCTTTTTCTCATGCAAATACAGAAGAGCCCAGTGTTTTCTATCAACAGGCGTTGCCAGGTAGTCATCCAACAGAAAAGTCTCTAGAAGAATTGGTTGTCCCAGGACCAGCTGATCCGAAGACCAAGGTACCAACAGTAACCTCTGTTCCTTATTCACTTAGAGAGAAGCCTATTTCCTACTATCAAGTCCCATCAGATAGTCATTTACCTGAAGAGACTCTCAAAGTTTCAGTCAGCTCTGAACAAGCTGCCCAGATACCTGGTTTACCACCACTAACCTCTGCTTCCTACTCATATAAAGAAAAACCCAGCATCTTCTATAACTACAAGTTGCTTGACAGTAGTTTAGAAAATGCTTTAAAAAATTCACCTGTCCCTGAATCAGCAGAACAGAACACTGGGACACCAACAGTATCCCCTACTTCCTATTCACAAATAGATAAGCCTGGTGTTTTTTATAAGCAGGTCTTGCTAAATAACCATCAAGCTGAAGACACTTTGAAAGTTTCATCAGCTCCAGGACCAGATAACCAGAAAGGTGACCTATCAACTGCAACCTCTACTTCCACCTTGTATAGAAAGGAACCTGGTATTTCCTCCCAACAGAAGTTACCAGAGAGTTATACACCTAGACAGTCTTTGAAAGTTTCAGCTTCTCCTACACTAGTTGACCAGAAGACTGGGATACCAACAGGACCATCAGATTTCTACTCAGTTGGCGAGAAACCTGTTACTTTCTACCACCAGGTCTTACCAAGTAGTCATCTCTCTGAAGAGGCTCTTAAAGGTTTAGCTGTTTCTGGAGCAGCTGAACAGAAGATTGGAACACCAACAGTATCCTCTGCTTCCTACTCACAAGTAGATAAACCTGGTGTTTTTTATAAGCAGGTCTTGCTAAATAACCATGAAGCTGAAGACCCTTTGAAAGTTTCATCAGCTCCAGGACCAGATAATCAGAAAGCTGACCTATCAACTGCAACCACTGCTTCTACCTTGTATAGAAAGGAACCTGGTATTTCCTTCCAACAGAATTTACCAGAGAGTTACACACCTAGACAGTCTTTGAAAGTTTCAGCTTCTCCTACACTAGTTGACCAGAAGACTGGGATACCAACAGGACCTTCAGATTTCTACTCAGTTGGCGAGAAACCTGTTATTTTCTATCACCAGGTCTTACCAAGTAGTCATCTCTCTGAAGAGGCTCTTAAAGGTTTAGCTGCTTCTGGAGCAGCTGAACAGAAGATTGGAACACCAACAGTATCCTCTGCTTCCTACTCACAAGTAGATAAGCCTGGTGTTTTTTATAAACAGGTCTTGCTAAAGAATCCTCAAGCTGAAGACCTTTTGAAAGTTTCATCAGCTCCAGGACCAGATAATCAGAAAGCTGACCTATCAACTGCAACCACTGCTTCTACCTTGTATAGAAAGGAACCTGGTATTTCCTTCCAACAGAATTTACCAGAGAGTTATACACCTAGACAGTCTTTGAAAGTTTCAGCTTCTCCTACACTAGTTGACCAGAAGACTGGGATACCAACAGGACCTTCAGATTTCTACTCAGTTGGCGAGAAACCTGTTATTTTCTACCACCAGGTCTTACCAAGTAGTCATCTCTCTGAAGAGGCTCTTAAAGGTTTAGCTGCTTCTGGAGCAGCTGAACAGAAGATTGGAACACCAACAGTATCCTCTGCTTCCTACTCACAAGTAGATAAGCCTGGTGTTTTTTATAAGCAGGTCTTGCTAAATAACCATCAAGCTGAAGACACTTTGAAAGTTTCATCAGCTCCAGGACCAGATAATCAGAAAGCTGACCTATCAACTGCAACCTCTGCTTCTACCTTGTATAGAAAGGAACCTGGTATTTCCTCCCAACAGAAGTTACCAGAGAGTTATACACCTAGACAGTCTTTGAAAGTTTCAGTTTCTCCTACACTAGTTGACCAGAAGACTGGCATACCAACAGGACCTTCAGATTTCTACTCAGTTGGCGAGAAACCTGTTATTTTCTATCACCAGGTCTTACCAAGTAGTCATGTCCCTGAAGAGGCTCTGAAAGTTTTAGCTGCTTCTGGGGCAGCTGAACAGAAGACTGGTATACCAACAAGATCAGATTCCTACTCACTTGGAGGGAAACCCATTATTTTTTATCAGCAGTCCTCGCCAAGTGCTCCTCAATCTAAAGAGGTTTTAAAAGTTTTTGCTTCTCCTGGACCAGCTGACTTGAAGACTGAGCAATCTGCAATATCTCCCAATTTCTACTCACTTGGAGAAAAACCCATTATTTTCTCCCAGAAGACCTTGTCAGATAGTGAACTAACTAAAGGAGATGTGAAAAGTTCAGTTGTTCCTAAATCAGCTGATGAGAAGACAGAGATCTCGTCTTCTGTAACCTCTTCTTATTTAGATAGAAGGAAGAATATTATTTCTGACCAGCAGGAGTTGCCAGATAGTCACCTAACTAAAAAGACTGAGAAAGTTTCATTTGTTTCTGGACCAGTTTACCAAAAAACTGGGATACCAACAGTATCCTCTCCTTCTTACTCATACCCTAGTGTTTATTATGAGGAAGCGTTTCCAGATCTTAATAAAGATGCTTCAAAAGTTTTAGGTGTTCTTGGACCTGTTGAAAAGAAAACTGGATTACAAATAGTGTCTTCTACCCCTTACTCAAATAAAGAGCCGCCTGTTATTTCTTACCCTCAAGTGTTGTCAGGTCTTAATGAAGAATCTTTGAAAGTTTTAGGTGTTCCTGGACCTTCTGACCAGAAGATTGAGATAGTGCCCTCTCCAACCTACTCACAGGGAGAGCAGTCCTTCATTTCTTACGAGCCTTACCAGGAACAGCCAGATCTGCCTGAAGTAACTTCAGAAACAGGAGTGGTTTCTGGACCTGCTGGTCAGAAGTCCAGGATACAAACTGTTTTGTCTGCTTCCTATTCACATGGAGAGAAGCCCAGTGATTTTCAACAGCAAGAGTCTCCAAATATTGCTAAAGATGCTTTAGATGTCCTTATTTTTTCTGGAACAGATGGCCAAACTTTTAAGGTACCAACACCTTTAAGTTTCTACTCATATAAAGAAAAGCCCAGTGTTTCCTCTCCACAAGAGTTGCCAGACAGCTATCTTACTGAAGAAGCTCTGAAAATTTCAGCTGTTTCTCCAGCAGTAGAACAGAAGGCTGGAAAACCAGGACCTTCTGGTTCCTCCTTCCATCAAGTGAAGCCCAGTGATATTCTTCAACAGGCCTTGCCTGGTAGTGATCTATTTGAAGAGTCCAAGAAGGCTTCAGCTGTTCCCAGAGTAACTGACCAGACAAATAAGGCACCTACCTTATCACCTACTTTCTATTTGCCTGAACAGAAACCCAAGATTTCAACTGTAAGTACACTGGATGACCAGAAGGTTGAGTCGCCAACAACTGCCTATAGTTCCTACTTACAGAAAGAAAAGCCTAAGATTTCAAGTGTGATTGGCTTAAGTGACCAGACAACTCCACCACTGGCAGTTTTTCATAGTTTGTATTCTCAGAGAATAAAACCTCAACAGCAGTTGCCAGAAAGACTTAAAAGTGGAGATACTTTGAACATCTCAAGTGTCCATGAACCAACTTACATAAATACTGGGATACCAGTATCTCCCTCTACTTCTTTCTTATACAGAGAAATATCTAATTCTTACTATCCCCAGGAATTGCCAGACGGATATTTAACTGAAGATGCTTTGAAAGTTTCAACAATCCCTGAGTCAGCTGATCAAAAGATGGTGTTGCCAGCATCTCCTACTTCTTTTTCATACAGTGAAAAACAAAATATTTTCTATCAGAAGGATGTACCAGGTACACATCTAACTGAAGATGCTTTGAAGGTTTCAACTGGTCTTAGGCAAGCTGATCAAATTACAGAGTTACCAATAGTTTCTCCTGGTAATTATTTGCCTGATGAGAAGCACAAACTTGTTTCGGGACATGTCCAAAGGCCGAAACATAATTTGGATTCCTCTGATTCCAGTGTTAGGCCAAACAATATGACTTTAAATTCTCAAGTTGATGATGGACTTGTAACTAAACTAGAATATTCAGAATTTGGAGATACTGGCTTTGGGGAAATTCGAAGTACAGAAAATAGTTCCAAAACGCTTAAAGAAATTCGGACACTGTTAATGGAAGCAGAAAATATAGCACTGAAACGTTGCAACTTTTCTGCTCCGCTCGTTCCCTTTAGAGATGTTAATGATATTTCATTTATACAATCTAAGAAGGTGGTTTGCTTCAAGGAACCATCTGCAATTGATATATCTAATGGTGATACTCTTCAGAGAGAACCATTGACAGAGGAAGACCCAAACAACAGGTACATACAGAAGAATAGTGGCACACAGGCAAGTTTAAAATGCCAGAGAGGTGCTGAAAATTGGGAGTTTATTAGTTCAACTACAATTAGAAATCCTTTACAAGAAGCAGAAAGCAAAGCCAGAGTGGCATTGGGTAAAACTCTTAGGCAATATGAAGTAGCCAAGTCTGTACTGAGGTCTGAACCTGAATGCTGTAGTGGAATGATTGGGAAGAAAATTATTATCCCTATGATGACTATCATAAAAAGTGAATCAAATAGTGATGTAAGTGATGGAAATGCTTCCTGCTCTTGGGACAGTAGTTTGCCAGAGTCTTTGGAATCAGTTTCAGATGTTCTTCTAAACTTCTTTCCATACGCTTCATCCAAGGCAAGCCTAACAGATAGCAGAGAGGAAGAGGGTGTGTCAGAGAGTGAGGATGGTGGTTGTAGTGTAGATTCACTTGGTGCACATGTAAGAAATCTTCTGCAGTGTGAATCCTCGTTGAATCATGCCAAGCAAATACTTAGAAATGCAGAGGAAGAGGAATACCGGGTACGAACACGAGGTAAGATCTGATCATTTGCCATCATTGTGTTAGGCTTACGTATGTTATAGTTTAATATTTGTTTATAGTTAGATGTTTGGAATTCTTCATTTTCCTGTAGAACTTGTTAGGATGATTTTATTTTTTACCAGCAGTCCAGAAAAAAAGCTATTTAAACAGTAGTGTAGTTAAGGCAGAATATTAATGGTGTGAGGCTGAGATTACAGTCTTTGAAGAGGTATGTAGATTCTTAAATGTCACTGAGATAATAAAGTAGTTTTGATTTCCAAGCTCCTAAAGCTTTCATGTTTCCCTAATTGTTCCACTTCTCACTTTTCACTCTACAAAGAATTCTCTAGTTTTTTTAAATTTAAAATAATCAGCTGTAATGAAAGTGGTCATAACTGTAACAGAGCTAAAAGGTGATGTAAAAGGACCATATTGATTGGAGATTAACATAAATATGATTTAATGTATTTAAAATTGTTTCTTTGGGAAATACCTGTACAATATGGTTTTTAAATACACTGCATGCTGATCCAGTGATGGAGTCTGAGTGTGGTGGTGCACACCTGTAATCCCAGAACTAGGGAGGCAGAAATCAGAAGGATCACTGCGAGTCTGAGCTGTGTAGTGAGATCCTGCACTAAAAAAAAAAAACCTTTAAAAAAAAAAGTACTACAGTAAAATGATCTCTCTCAAGATCTTAACTAGGTTATTGTATCACTGAGCACATACTGAGTTTTGTGGTAGGGGTTAACTTGTGCATTTATGTATATGTCATTGGAAAGTTTTATGTTGTATCATCTCAGTGTTGCTATGATTTCTCTACAGCCTGGAATCTGAAGTTTAATTTAGCTGATGACCATGGATACTCTATATCAGAATTAAATGAAGACGACAGAAGAAAAGTAGAAGAGATCAAGGCAAAGTTATTTGGTCATACTAGAGCACCTGACATGTCTGAGGTATAAAAGAAATTTAGTAATGAAAACAAAATGTAGAAGAAAAGATGGTAGAAATTGAATCCCATACTTTGACATTAGTGATGACAGCAAAGTTGCTAATAATCTTTGGCAAAAGTGTCAGGTGTTTTAAGCATCAAAAGTAAAGATTTTAAGGGTCAGAGTCTGTAAGTTTTAATTAATTTCAAGTTTATCTTGAGAAAAATTATCTTCTTGGAAAAGTAAGAATTGATTTGCTCATTTTATCAATATGTTTTAGAATGGCGACTAAACCTCAAACTTTTTTTTTTTCCCCCTTTAGAACTGACTACTTGAAATGTAGATGAAGTCCAACCAGCTTTGGATAGATATTTTCTACTTAACTCCATTATTATAGGGTTGGAGTTATAGCTTAGGGGTAGAAGGGTAGATCCTTGGGTTTGCTCCATAGTAGTGCAAAGGAAGACAGTTATAATAGCTTATGTAAAAATGACTTTAATAGACTTATTTCTATTATGAGCTATTTCATACATGGACACACTTAAAAAGAATGAAGGGAAATTAAAGTAATTCCTTTATCTCCAATATTCAGTTTGAGGAATATTGCCAAATACCGTAGTCTCTTGTAGGGCAGAGGCAGGTATTGAACCTTTAGCATTATGCATGGCATGACTTCTATAGTTCTACTACTTATAGTAGCTTCATCTTTACCCTTTGTCTTATCTTTTTTTATCCTGGCATATATAAGTTCTCTTTTTTATATATAAGTTCTCTTCAATGTGGTTCTTTATATAGGTGGAATTAGTATCATACATCTTTTTTATGATACATCCTTTTTGAAAATTGTTTTTTTATAATGTTAGTTTGTATGGATGTATAGTTTTAGTTTCTTATTGCTATACATACAATATATTTTAGTATCTGATAATATCTGTCTTGTTTTTTTAATATGATAACTGTAATGTTAGGATTAAAAAATTTCATCAGTCTTTGAACAGTTTCCTGATTTATTCATATCAATATGGATTCTTAGTTTTTTTCTGTTCTCAGAGAATCACAATGTGTTGCTATCATTGTTTATTTTGATAATCAAATTATCCCACATTGTGAAACTGGTTCTTATGTATTTTTCTCATGTTTCCATCATTCTTGGAGCGCTTGCTTAATTTCTGGTATAGGAAGATACTCCAGGGATAGCTTCCTCCAACTTAGTTGGCCATCTCTCTAAGAGGCCCTGATTCCTTTCAGCAGAAGTGATATTTAAATACCAAATTTGTAAGCTTGCTTGCTGATTGAATCATGAGTCTGTTTTCTTTTTGCCCTTTCAGCAGTATATATAGATATAAACACATCCACATGCACACACACACACCCTGTTGGATTTTAGTTTCCTTATCCATTGGCATTAAATTTGTGAGAATTGTGAGTGTATACTACTATGTCCAATTCCATTCTAGCAGTGTAGGATTACTCTGTGCTTTTTCTCTTTCTGTTTGTAACTTCTTCCCCAATTTTGAGAAACTTGGTGCCCATAATACTATGTGTTATTTTATGTAAAAGTAGCTAAAAATAAAAGAACAATACTACTGGCAAATCTGTGAAGAAAATGGAACTATGATATTGCTTATGGAAAAGTAAATTTGGTATAGTATTCTTAAAAATGAATTGAAAATTATTTCATGAAAATAAATATACCTACCCTTGGACATGTTGGTCCTGTAGTTTTTTAAGTGTTTATAATTAGTATATATGTTTAAAAAAAGACATGAACAGAAACAATTATTGTAGCCAATGTCAAAAAACAGCATAAATGTCTATGAAGAATAAAATACAGAAACCAAATAAGATTTGTTTATAAAGTAGAATTCTAGATAGCAATAAAGAATAAATTAATATCTGCTGCACTGAAAGATCTCACACAAAATTATATTTAGTAAAAATGCCAAACACAAACTAATAATTCTGAACAGTTTTATTTTCTTCAAAAATTATTCAGCCTTGGATATTTTATTGTAGCCAGTGGAAAGTACATTAATACACTTATATGAGAAGAGATTTTTATTTATTTATTTTGTGTTTAGTATGGGGTCTACAGGGCTCATAATGATCCTCCTGTTTTCAGCCTCCCAAGGGCTGGATTACAGGTGTGTACTACCAAGCTCAGTCTCAGTCACTCTCTCAATGTGCTCTGGGAGCAGGCCTAGCAGTGTATGCTGGGGACCAAATGCTGTTCCTGCATCTGCCTGAGCAGGTATTTTAATTTTATGCCCACATAAAGAACTGACAATCCTTGGCCCTACCAGAAGTAAGCGTTATTACTTCTCCACCATTGATTACTTTGTTTTTGAATTTTATATAAACTGTAATGCAACAATCATTAACTGTCACTTATCTTCAAGACTTGTTTGTCTTTCAAATCCTTGTTAATCAAAGACTTGAGTTGTTTGTTTGTTTGTTTGTTATTTGGTGGAACCTGGGGTTGAACTCATCCCTTTGCGCTTGCCAGGGAAGCGCTTATTCTACTGAGCCATTCATTCCCTGGAACCCAAAGACTTGAGTTTTAAGAAAAGTACCTTTGTAGCTGAATCATTCTGTTGAGTTTTTTGTGTCATAGGTATTGCTGCTGTGAACATGATTGAATAAACATTCTCTTTGAAGGCTAAATAAAACTTTAAAACTTCTGCACATAAGAATATAGTGAAAAAGGGAGAAAACCTTTACAAATCACATTTCTAATAGGTGGTTAATATCCAAAATACATGAAGGACATCTGCAACTTAACCACTCTCCAAAAAGCCAACACAGCACCCAATTCAAAAAACAAAACAATCAATGCAATGCAAAAATGGACAGAAAACTAACAGGCATTTCTCTAAAGAACTGTGCATCAGAAAATACAGTGAAAAGATAGCCTATTATCAAGGAAAGACTGCTTTCCTTTTTTACGTACACCCAGAAATATAGTTAAGTATAATTATTAAGTGATTATTCTCTGCAAGAATTTTTATTTTTATTTTTTTTTGCAAAACCAGGGATCCAACTCAAGCCCTTGTGTTTGCCAGGGAAGCACTTATTCTAACACTGAGCCATCTCCCCGACCCCTCTGCAAGATTTTGAAGAAGCTCTATATTTTCTGTAAAGGCTACATTAGAAGTACTTGTTCTGTCCTGTTTTTTGTTTTTAATAATGGTTATCCTAATAAATCAGAGGTAATACTTCAGTGTGATACTGATTTTCATTTCTCTTGTTAGTGATATTGAGCTTCTTTTTAGGTATTGTTCCGTTGTACTTTTTTTTTTTTTGTATTTTTAGGAAAGGGTTTGTAGGTGTTCAGGGTCTCACTACGAGATTGGACTTGTAGAAATCCTCCTGTTTATAGCCTCACAAGAGTTGGGATTACAGGCACGTGCCCAGTCCCAATTGCCATCTCAGTGCACCTCAGGGGCAGGGCTGGCATGCCAGGCTTGGGGATTGAGCCCCCTGCCCCTGCACCTGCTAGCAGAATATTTGGGCAGCCCTTGTTGTATATTTTCTTTTTTTCTTGCAGGGTGTAGGTTCTGGGAATTGAACTCAGTACCTTGTGCTTGCCAGGCAGGCATTGTGCCACTGAGCTATATCACCAGCCCCTGTTGTACATTATTCTTTAGAGAAATGCCTTTTGAAGTTTCTATTTTTGGATTGCATTGTTGTTTGGGGTCATTGTTTTGTTTTTTTGAATTGAGTGAAAGTCTAAGCTTCTCATAACTCTGTTAGTGTGAATATAGGTCAGTCTATGGGTTTTCCTGTGGTAGTTTGTAGGAATAGAACAATAAAGTTCTAAAAGTTTTATGTTTGGCTCAGCTGTACCTTCACTTTTTTTTTCAAGCTAGTGAGAGCAAGTTTTTGTTAGGCGTTGCCCTGGGTTTCTGACTTCTTCAGCTACAGTCTGAACATATGAGACAAAAAGAAAACCCAGGAATCTCACCACCATATCTTTCCAGTCTGCCTTCTTTACATCATTCAGATTTTTCAGAAGGAGAATGTGTTTCACATATAGTGTTTGGGAGGTTTAATTTTACTTAGTAGGAGAAGTAGGGAGAATCTATTCTATCATCTGGAAGAAGGCATTATAATTGAAATATTTTATATAATAAAATGTACTATGCCATCAAATAGAATGCCAAATTACAACATCTTTGTAAGTAAAACACAAAAGCCTCAAAAGACTATTTTTTTGGGAGCTTTGCACACTGAGTTTATGTCCCAGGAAAAGATAGATCAACTAGTTCTTTTTTTCTGTTCAAAGGAGTAAAATGAGCTGTGAGTCAAGCCTTTTATACTATAGAGTCAAAAGTATTCAAATTAGTTTGAATGGTTTAAATAAAGTAGAATCAGTTTTTCCTTTGTAAGAGTTGAACATAGAAAAGTTAACTCTGTGCTTGAAGTTATCCAAACTGGCTGGGTAGTTGAGCATAGGCATGATCTACACAATTTTAGTGTAGCAAGAGTAATCATTATAATAGGTGGTAGTCATGGAAACAGGCTGGGAAATGAATTTTAAGGACAAACAAGTTACACCTAACACTTTTGCTCATATACCATGCTACTAAACATAGTTATCAAAGTTTGTGAGAAAAACAAGAAATATCTTGAGTTTGGTGGCATTATGGTCTGCCAGAGTTTGAGTGAGGTACTTTTACGAAAAAGAAAATGAGAATATTTATTGGGGAATGTAGTAGTTTTTGTTGTAATATAGTGGAAATTTTGTAGAATTCTTCTGAGTGGTCTCATCATGAACTATTTTGTTCTGTAATTATTTTTTTGCTATATTCTTTGACTTGCTTCACTTATCAAAGAATGACATGATCTTCATGGTCCGGTTTTAGTCTGGATAGAAAATTCATTAGCGTAGTATGAAGCTATTTTGATACTTAAGTAAGAACTCATTTATGTCTTTTAGGGTTTACGGAGTCCCCGGGAAATAGGATGCACACCTGAACCTGTATGTGGTCGCATTATTATTGAGAGCCATGAAAAAGGATGTTTCAGGACTCTGGCTACTGAACAGCCACAATTGGACAGCCCCTCTTGTGGTTTTAGATCTGCTGAATCCTTGGAAGTGAACAGAGGACAGTGTCCCTCACCATGGAGAGCCAAGCACATCAATTTCTCTAAATCACTAGACCAGAACAACTCCCATTTCAAAGTTTGGAATTCCTTGCAGTTACAAAGTCATTCCCAATTTCATAATAATATCAGCAAAGGTTTTCGAATGCCATCCCAAGAAAAAATGGACTCCTGGCTGTCAGAATTAGTAGAACCTACTTGTGTGGATTTTCATTCTTCAACAAAAATATCTACCCCTGAGCCCATGAGACAATTTACTACCTCCATCACATTTTCATCTCACCGACATTCTAAATGCATTTCAGATTCCTCTGTTTTTAAGGTTGGTGTTACTGAAAGTAATCAAGGTACTGGAACATCTGTGGGGGTATTTAATTCTAATGTCACTGAAGAGCAAATTTCTCCTAGAGATCTTAAACAGAAAACCCCTTCCCCTTCATCACTTAAAACACTTAATCACTCACCAGGTAAAGATGTAACTATTGCACCAGAAGGTAATAGGCAAAGTGAAAAATCATCTGTTAATTTTGAGCATTCTTATCAAGAAGAAAAACTGTTAGAAAGATCAGATTTTAAAGTCAGTCCTTCTAAACCCAGTAACAGTGTAAATTGTAGCAATTTCAAGGAAGTTCGATTTTCCGATAACCCTACCCTCATTAGCACAAGCAGACCAAATTCCACACTAGGAATAAAAGAGAAGAGTATAACTCCAGATCTTCCTTCACTCATTTTTCATGAACAACGAGAACTTTTTGAACAAAGCAAAGACCCACATGCAGATCACTGTGTGAGAAAACATCATTCTTCCCCTTGTCCAGATGTTCCTTCTTGCATTTTTCTTGAACAACGAGAACTCTTTGAGCACAGTAAACCCACACATATAGATCATGAGATGAGAGAAAACCATTCTTCCTTTCCCCGTTGTCAGGATTATATAGCTTCAGATCTTCCTCCTTCCATTTTTCTTGAACAACATCAAAGCAAAGCCCCAGATATAGATGAGCACATGAAGAAAGACCATTTTCCTCTATCTCCAGGTCAGGACTGTGTAGTAGAAAAGAACAAACGTACACCTAAATCACACATTTCTAATGTAAATGTTGACGGTAAATTCAGTAATGTGACCTCCCAGTTACCTCCTGATCAGTATACATTAGCAACATCTGCATCTGCTTCACCTTCAAATAGAAAAGCACTTTCCTGTGTTCGTATCACCCTTGGTCCCAAGACTCCTTCCAAGTTGGATAGTGGAACCTTAGATAAAAGATTTTCATTGGATCCTGCTTCTAAAACAAGGATGAATAGTGAGTTTCACTCTGAACTGCAAACTGTATCTTCGAGATCATTGGGACCAACCTCCAAATTGACCAGTAAATCTGTAGCACAGAATCAAGAATCTTTAGGTTTTCTAGGACCTAAATCTCCACTGGACGTCCAAGTTGTACAGTCTCCTCCTCCAGATAGTAATATTATTGCTCAGGACTTGAATACTGTACCTTCTCAGAATAGCCAGATAACAACCTCAAGGCAAATACAAGTGAACATTTCAGATTTGGAAGGATATTCCAAACCAGAAGGGACTCCGGTATCTGCAGATCGGTGAGTCTCATTGTGTGAACAGTGAAGCTGATGAAACTTACAATAAAATGTTTAAAATACTTAAGCAAATATTAGTTCTTGGGAAAAGACAGTATGATTTCTTTTAAGGGAGGTTGTATCTGACTAATCTGCTAGAAGTCTTTCAAGAAGTATGTAAATAAAAATATGTAAAAGTAATATACCTTCAAAGAGCCTTTGGCAAGATGATATCAAATGTCACTAGAAATTGAATTACTTTGAAAGGAATCATTGAATATCCAGTGGTATAGTTAACTAATTATTTTTGTGTTAAAGATATGCTATCTCAGCCGAGCATGGTGGCGCATGCCTGTAATCCCAGCACTCGGGAGGCTGAGGCAGGAGGATTGTTGTAAGTTCGAGACCAGCCTGAGCTACAAAGTGAGCTTAAGGCCATCCTGAACTGCATAGTGAGACCCTGCCTCAAAAAGACAAAAAAAAAAAAAAAAAAAAAAGATATCCTATCTCCTTTAGGAGGTTGTGTTTGTGTCTCTGCCCCCACCTTTCTCTTTAATCCCTTTTCACTTCCCTTAAATACTAGTATTTACAAAGAAAAATGTAACTTGACAATGGAGAATCGTGGCAGATAACTATTTTACCTAGAGGATTAAGGTTATCATCACCAGTAATGCACATCAACTCAACACTGATGTGTTTGATGCCTCCCCATCCCCCTTCCTGTCCTACTATAGGAAAGGAAACCCAATTCAGGGACAAGTGAAAGATAATTAACATGTTAGTTATTTTCTTGTTGCTGAGAGAAAAACATCTGATACCCTGAAAATGAAAACAGAGTAACAGAATGGCATGACAGGAAGTTGCTCATAGTAGCCAAGAAACTGGGGTGGGAATGAAAGTTTGGGGGAAAGAATGCACTCCTCCAGGTTATACCCTAGTGGCCCATCCTCAACAAAACCCCACCTTTGAATACAGACTTTTAGGTAACATTTTAGATTCAAACCAAAATTAGACTTTTTTTTTAGTTATGTAAATATTCCTCGACAAACTTTCATTTTATTATTTATATGTGTTTGTCCAGAGTTATGCTTGCTTTCTTCCTTTTTTTCAGTGGTTTATGATTGTATTGCTCAGCTTTCATAGCCAGGACAAAATACCTGATACCCATAACTTAAGGAAGGGAAGGTTTATTTTGGTTCATGATCAGAAGCTTGACCTCTTGAGATCATGGTTTACACACTGCAAGGCAGGGACTTCATGGCAGAAGGGCATGGGAGAAGAAAGCTGCTTGAGTCATAGTAGCCAAGGAGGTGGAGTGGGTTGGAAAGCTGGAGAAGGTTCGTTGGGCACTGTGAGCCATTTCCTTATATTAGATTCTGCATATCAGAGGAAACATGCAGTCCATGCCTTTCTGAGTCTGGGTTATTTTGCTTAACATAATAATTTCCATAATTTCATTCTTAATAGCTAAAAAGTACACTATTGTATATAAACACGTATTTTGTATATAAACACGTATTTTCATTTGTTGATGGACACCTAAGCTGGTTCATTTATGTTCACAGTTGTGGATTGTGTTTTAATAAGTGGGCATGTAAATATCCTTAGAAAGTACTGTCTTAATTCTTCAGGGATTTATCAAGGACAGCTATAGCTGAGTTGATGTGGTGCCTCTATTTATTTATTTAGAGGACCTTCCAAGGATTTCCATGGTAACTGTACTAATTTGTATTCCCAACAGCAGTATGGAAGGGTTCCTTTTTTCCTCAATCTTCACCAGCATTTATTATTTTTTGATTCCTGATGATAGTCGTTCTGAATGGAGTGAAGGAGAACATCAATTGTTTTGATTTGCATTTCCCTAGTGGCCAAAGATTTTGAATATTTATATATTTAACAGCCTTTTTTTTTTTTTTTAATGTATTTGGTTGTTTCAGGGTCTCACTATGCAGCTCAGACTTATAGTGATCCTTCTGTTTTCAGCCTCCCCAGTGCTGGGATTATAGGCATGTGCCACTAACCCTGGACTCTGGCTGGCTTAGCCTGTCCCGGAGGCGGGGCAGGTATGCATGTTAGGTATCGAACCATGGTTCCTGTGCTTGCTAAGCTCACCTAAGCAGGCAGTTTAGTCCGCTGAGCTATCATGCTGGCTCCCACTTGTATTTGTTTTGAGAAATGTCTAATTCATTTGCTCATTTGTCAATTGGGCTGTTTGTTTTTTGGGTATTAAATTTATTTTTAGTTCTTTATGCATTCTATACATTGTTAGAATTGTAGTTGGTGAGAATTTCTTTCATTTTGAAATCTGTGTATTCACTCTTGTTTTTCTTATTGTGCAGAAACTTTTTATCTTAATGTCACCTCATTTGTTGGTTTTGGTAATATTTCCTGGGCTAATTGGATTCCTATCAGGAAGTCTTTGCCTGTGCTTATGACTTAAAATGTTTCCCCTATGTTTTAGCATTTTTAGATTTACATCTTATGCCTATATCTATGACCCACTTTGAGTTATTATTGTATAGGGTGAGAAATAGGGATCCAGTTTCATTTGTGTGCAAGTGGATATCCAGTTTGTTGAGCAGCATTTGTTAAAGTGGTATTATTATTATTATTATTAGTAGTAGTAGTAGTAGTAGTAGTACCATGGATTGAACTCAGGACCTTGCACTTGTCAGGCAGGTGCTTATGCTGTTGAGCTATCTCCTCAGCCGAAAAGAGAAATTTTTAATCCCAGCACATGAGCGGCTGAGGCAGGAGAATAGCTAAGAGTTTGAAGCCAACCTGGGCTACATGGAGAGCGACTGTCTCAAAAAACAAAACACCAACAGTGTGTCCAAGTGGCCATTTGATAAAACGATTAGTATGGTCAGCTAGGTGCCATTCATCAAGAAAACTGAAGAATGACTCCAAAGGCATTTCATATATTTTTGGGACTATTACCCATCTATGGCTCCAAGTACAAGAGCTTTGGGTATAATTAATTTCAAAGGAGATGTTTTAGGTAACAATGGGGCCTTGGTGCTTGCTGGCTCTGAGTTCTCCTGTCTGCACCAGCACTCTGAGCCCTATTATAAAGCAAAGTTGTGCCGTTAGTGATGCCTTACAGAGCCACAGGATCCAGACAGGAAATCACTGAGGGAAAGCCCTTGCGTAACCCAGAAGACAATGCTTAGTAAAGTCTGGTGATAGGGCTATTTCTAAGCACGAGGCTATTAGAGCCATCTGGATATAATTCTAGCCAAGAGAGCTGGACATGTGGAACTCAGACTGAGAGTCATCAGGAAAATAAGTCTACTACAGGCCTGCCCAAAGCTGTGAGGGCAAAGCTAATGCCCTAGTGAGTCCAGAAGGCAAGGCCTCAACCCAGTGAATCTGAAGGGCAGAACCTTGAGTCAAAGATAATTCTTGAGTTTAAAGATTGGGATCTAATACCCCTCCCCCACTTTTTTCTTTCATTGTTGCTTTTTGCCATGAAAATGTTGATCTTATCTCTAGAACTGTGAGCAACATTCTGCTGTTTATAAGCCACATGGCAATCTAGCTGGACTGATCCAGTTATTATGTCTCTTTTTCCTGTAGTGTATTGTATTCTTTTCCTGTTTCAACAACTTAGGCTTAAGGAATACGTATTGTTCAGACATTTTATGAGTGGTTCCTCAGTTTGAGTTTGGGTGATGTTTTCTCATGATGAGACAAGAATTTCAGGTTTGGGTAAAGAATGCCGTATAGGTAGAGAAATACCCCTTTTTCACATCATACAGAGAATATAATATTCTTTTGTTGTCACTGGTAAGTACAACATGGGGATAAGTCAATGTTGTTCCTCCATTGTTCCCTCGTAGTCCAGCCTATTTTAAAGGTGCGGAGTGAAAAATAAGCTTTTGCTTCTCTTATGCAAGATGTCTACATATAATATTTAGAATTCTTAAACAAAATGACTCTGCTCTCCAGCAAAATATAGCTCTCCTCTGTATTCAATCATGTATTTACTCTTAACATTAATTCTGAATATGAATGCATATAACTACATAACTACATTCTGTAAAACTTACAATTCCCTCATTGAAATGTAAACCCTTTGAAGTAAGACTGTGTTTACCTTTGTACTTTTTACACATGTAGTATAGTCCCCTAATTTGTAGTGGCCATCAAATAAGTATTCACATTAACTGAAAAGTACTATTTCGTGAGTTAAATATATAGTGGCATTATAAATTAAAATTGGTTTTAAAGTAAGTAAAACACATACCTAATCATATTTTAATATGTATCTAGCCGGGCGTGGTGGCGCATGCCTGTAATCCCAGCACTCGGGAGGCTGAGGCAGGAGGATTGTTGTGAGTTCGAGACCAGCCTGAGCTACAAAGTGAGCTTAAGGCCAGCCTGAACTGCATAGTGAGACCCTGTCTCAAAAAGACAAAAAAAAAAAAAAAAAAAAAAAAAAAAAAAAAAAAAAAAAAAAAAAAAAAA
>PVKA01037490.1:0-20950 GCA_004027165.1 Ctenomys sociabilis | reverse complement strand
TATCATCCCTTATCACAGGCTAGTTGTTATAGTCAGCTTCTCAGAAAAAGTCAGAAAGAAAGGAAGAGTCTACTTTACATATTCTATATACTAATTCAAAACCAAAGTCAAATTTTTTCAGGATTTTAATCCACCTACATTCTTTTATTTATCATTATTTTAATTGTGCTCAAATACAAATAATATAAAATTGACGATCTTGTCTATTTTTAAGTAAAGTTCAGCAGCACCGCTACACGGACCTCTGTTATACTATCCTCACACCACCTCTCTGGAATGCTCTATCATGCAAAACTAAATCACTGAACTAACCCTCCACCCCCACAACCACCATTCTACTTTCTGTCACTGTTATTTTGACAATTCTAAGTACTTCACATAAGTACAATGACATAAAAATATTTATCACTTGTGGTTGACTGTATTGTCTTCAAGATTTATTTATTATTATTAAATAAAAATTATTATTTTTTAAGCCTAAATAATATTTCATTGAATCTATGCACTGATTTTGTATATCCATTCATCTGTGTACAGATGCTTTTACTCTTGGACTATTTTGGGTGAAATTGCTACAAACATGGATGGATGATCTTTTTAAAAACCCTGCTTCAGATTATTTTTGGTCTATAGTCAGAAGTAGGATTACTGGATCTTAGGGTAGTTCCACTTGAAAATTTGTGAAGAACCATTTGTCTCAGGCACTGCCCTCATCATGGAGACACAATAACCAACACCCATGACTTAAAAGAAGAGGTTTGGGCTGGGGAGATAGCTCGGTGGTCTAAGTGCCTGCCTGGCAAGCACCTGAAACTGGGTTAGATTCCTGGTACCACATCCTATGCCACCTGTCCAAATTGGAGTTCCTCAGCGAGACCCTGTACCAAATAAGTAACTAAATAAAAGATTAGAGGAAAAGAGGGAGAGAAGAAGTTTATTTTGGTCTCAAGGTTTCAGAAGCTTCATTACATGGTTGGTAAGCTCAAGCCTTAGGGTAGAAGGGCCTGCAATGAGGAAAGGCAGCCAGGAGGTAAGGGGCAAGGGGAGGGGTGAGGAGGGAGCTACATGCTTGCAGGTCACACCCTCAGTGGCCCAAGTCCAGCCAGGCCCCACCTGCTGATAGCACACTCAGCTGCGGAACTTATGCATGGATGATTCCTAGTCAGGATAGAGCCTACTGGATCCAATCACCTTTCAAAAGTGCCATATTTGACCACAAGAGAATTTGAGGAAATATCTAGACCTACATAATAGCACCATCATATTGCTTTTCATGGGAGCTGCATTGCAGTATTTTATGAGGTATGGTCACAAGATATGGTAAACATTCAAGTAAAAATTTTCAAACTTAAAATAATAAAAGACACATTGCTATTAATCACCTTCAATATACTCACTTTGTACACACATGTCCCAGCATTCTGGCCACTTTTTGAAGTGGTTCTGGAAGTTTTCTTTAGTATCTTATCCCAGCTACCTTGGCATCACAAATGGCTCAAAATGTTTATAGCAGTTTCTGTCAAATAAATGCATCACAGTATGACCTTACCTACCTTACTTACCAGGTCTGTCACTGTATGACTTCTGGATCTTCCTGAAAATCAAAATGATCATGCGAGGTAAATATTGTGAATCTATTCAGGAAATCAACACAGGCAAGAATAGCAACTAAAGTTATTCAGGAAAGAAGACTTCTGGAGCTGCTTCAGAAAGTGGCTAGAAGCATGAAATAAGTATACAAAGAGAAGGGGAGGATTTTGAGGAGGATTAATGACTATGTGCCTTTTACTACAATTTTTCAAAAGGTTAATATTCATCATATTTTTTTATCATACATCATGTATTCTCACTAATAGTTCACAAATGCTCCTATTTCCCAAATCTTTGTCAAAACTCATTTCCTGGTTTTAATGTAGACACACTACATAATGGCTATGAAGTGATACTTCGTATAATTTTGATTTACCTTTCACTAATGGTGAAGAATATTAAGTATCTTTTTTTTGTGCTTATTAGTCATTTGCATACCTTTTTTTGAGAAATGCTTGTTCAAGTTCTTTGTCTATTCTTTTTTTTAAATTTTAGGTATTTGGCACAGGGCCTCACTACACAGCTCAGACTCATAGTGATCCTCCTGTTTCAGCCTTGCCAGTGCTGGGACTATAGAAATGCACTGCAACCCCCAGTCTTGGTGTTTGGTTCAGCAAGCCCAAGGGTGGGACCGGCATGGCGTGTGGTCCTGGGGATCAAACCTGAGTTCTTGTGCTTGTATAGGCAGGTGCCTAGACCGTTAAGCTATCTCTGCAGTCCTTTTTCCCTATACTTTAATCAGCTTTTTAAAAATGTAAATCTATAGACAGCTTGGATTAATTTTCTCATTCAGGATTTTAAAAATGCATAAAATTAACACTGGCAGACTCTATAGTTTTGTTGAAACTTCAATTTTAAAAATGTATTTTGTTCTGAAAAAAAAACTTTTACATTTTATTAGCTAGCTGATTGTTTGAAGTTTCCAATTCATCTCTAGTTTAAGGATCCTTTCAATTGAAACATAATGTGAATTCTCTGAAGCTGTAGTCTAAGTATTCTGCGTATTTTGTTTGCTAAACTGCCTCCCTCTGTGTGTATCAAGTAGCAGCTTCTCAGTATGCTCTTAAAATAATAGCCCAGAAGTGACTACTGATGCTAGTTACATTGTTTATCCACTTTAAGGATAAGAAAATTGAGTTCCTAAAGGAAAAGTGATTTAGGTGATCAATACTGAGTGCAAGATGCCTTGCCTGTTCACTGAGCAAAAGCACATGGGTTTAGCAGACTGGACAGTGTCACACTTTAATTTTGAATATAAAATTGTGTAATTTAATCATCATAATTTAATTACAAGGGGAACATTGGGATAAATGTTGACTCCTCAAGAAAATTTCAGGAGTTTCCTCATTCCTCCTATAATTCTCATGAAGACTATCATCTGATTCCTTAAAAGCTCCCATGTGTCATGCATGTATCACCAGTTTATTAACACAGTGCACTGAAGATTGCAAAGAAATCCACTGGGTCAGTTTCCATCTTGGCTGACCTTTTTTTTTTTTTGCCAGAACCTGGGATTGAACTCAAGCCCTTGTGCTTGCCAGGCAAGCACTTACTCTACTGAGCTATCTTCTAGCCCCTAGAAATCTTTTTTTTATTTTTTTATTTTTTTTTATTTTAGGAAAGGGTCTACAGGATGTTCAGGGCCTCACTACTAGATCAGACTCATAATGATCCTTCAGTTTACAGCCTCCCAAGAGCTGGGATTATAGTCCTCTCAGCATGCCCTTGGGGTGGGGCTGGCCTGGCAGGCCCAGGGATTGAACCCCTAGCGCCTGTGCCTACTTGCAGGCTCTTTAATCTACTGAGCTATTTGGCAGGTCCTGATATTTTTAATCTTACTGTGCTTGTTAAAATATATAGATTTTTTTAATTTTTTTTTTTTTTTTGTCTTTTTGAGACAGGGTTTCCCTCTACAATTCAGGCTGGCCTTGAGCTCACTTGATAACCCCGGCTGGTCTCAAACTTGCAATGATCCTCCTGCCTCAGCCTTCCAAGTGCTGGGACTACAGATGTGCACCATCACACCCATTACATTTTAGATCTTTAAGAGCCTTACACATCTTTGGCTTTACATGACTTCTTTTGCAGATGCAGAAATGAAGGCCTAAGGGGACAAAGAGGTGACAACTAAACTGCCAATAAGAGGGATGATCCAGATTCAATGGGAATTTCCATCTCACATATACTCCCCTCCCCCAGTCCTACTTCCACTTTAGCTGAGATCACTGACACCAGTATGGGATGACTGAACTTTTCCCCCAAATTTCCCATTCTCAGCTTTCTTGAATAAAATGAGCTTTATTATTCTGTACAGATTCTCATATCCTGCTACTGATTCTCATAGGGTATTACTGCTTCTGTACTCACTAAAAATTATGTTAATCATTTTCTAAAATGCTCAGATTCACCCAAACTTCAAAATAACAACATTCACTGGAAAATCATTGGACATCTGTGAGAGGCATTGGGGTTAAATTACATTTTTGATGTACTGTGAAACTGGGTCAGTGCATTAGAATTACTTTTTAATAGTTATGAATGCACTAATAAAATGTTGTTTTTGGTGCAAATTGGCAATGCTCCCAGTCTTGAGAAGCTTTGAAGGAATGAATTTCAAAATTCCCCCTATATTAACAAATAAGTACAAGATGACAGAAAAGACATGTTAAAAGAGTCCTTCATTAAAGTACATAATAAACTCCAGATTACAATCTTAAATGGGTCCTATTTTTACTGACAAAGTGAAGCATTGATGAATGCTCTAAGAAGGAAGTACAGAATTTATGAGGAGAGTATGTCTCTCTGAGAAGTTGTGAAGCCAGTGAAGTCATTAGAGGAAATCAACTGCTTTTGGATTATGTAGCAGAGCAAAACTAGGTCAAAGAGATGGGAGTTGTAAGATCTCAAATTTCCATTGAATAATACAATAAAGGACTTCTTAACAATAGGATGTCTTGTGAGATAAGAATCTATGTCTCATACAAAATACTCAAGCAGAACTTAGGTGGCTGTCTTTCAGGGATGTTGTAGATGAGATGTCTTAATGGGATGAGTCATGTAACAAATGACTCTTGAGGTTCTTTAGAATTCAAAAGTTTATTGCTATCATATGTAAATGCTAAGAGTATTCATGAGTGATTCACTTGTAAATAAGATGTCTTAGAAATGATTCCTTTGCTAAGTGAATGTAGAACTTACCAGAAATAGACCTAAGTTTCTGGAACCTATATAGAAGCCAGGGGACAATCACAGCTTTAGATGGCAAAACTCCTCAAGCGGATTTCAGTGAACTAGAAAGGTGGGCCAGATGCAGCCTTATTATCATTGACTTGAATTTTTATGTTAGAGATATGTAGAAGAGAAGAGAACCTTGGGACAGATGACAAAGATCACACAAGAACACTTCCTGGGGTACATCCAGAACCTGTTATCCCTGGACATTAACACAACTGGGTGTGGGTGTCCCAGAGCTTCCATGTATTCAGCTTAAATGTTTATCCTGAAAGCCTGTGGTTTAATCAGGTTCAGGGCTCACTTATCACCACTCCTCTCCCCTGTATGTGCTCCTTTTTCTTACTCCTTACTTCTTAGTTCTTTTTCTAGGGATTTCAGGAAATTTCTCACATTCAGAATTTATTGGTGTTTTTTTTTTTTTTTTTTTTTTTTTCAGTACCATGGATTGTACTCGGGACCTTGCACTTGTCAGGCAGGCACTCATTCTATTGAGCTATCTCCCCAGTTCAGGATTTCTTCTTCTTCCTCCTCCTCCTCTTCCTCTTCCTCCTTCTTCCTCCTCCTCCTTCTTCTCCTTCTTTGCTTCTTCTTCTTCTTCCTCCTCCTCCTCCTCTTCTTCTTCTTCTTTTGGTGGAACAGGGGATTGAATTTAGGCTCTTGCACTTGCCAGGCAAGTGCTTATTCTCCTGAGCTATCGCCCCAGACAGATTTATTCTTCTGTAAGTTTGAAAGCCAGATTTGCCTTAGCTGCTTCTCAACTCTCTGGTCTCTATAGTTATACTGTGGACTGAATTAATGGAAAAATTGAAAGATGAATAGAAAAGACTTTCTGTGTTTACTTCATGATATCTACATGATAGCCAATTTTTTAAACTGAAAAGTAATTGCATAATACAATACTTCTGTAACAATAAATTATTCAATAAATCAGCAGTTAAAGTCAATAACTAAGGAATATTTGGTTACATAACCCGTATGCTTATAGTTAGGTCGCATCTTCTACATCTGTTGTACAGACTTGGAAAGTCTGTAACAAAAAGAATTTTTAAATCCTTTATTTTATATTCAGTAAATAATTGCCATTTTTTTCTTGTGATGAAGCTATTGTAGTTCTCATTACACACTATGACTGAAACATGGGTAAGCTTTTACTGTACCCTGTTCATTGTTTTCTAAAACTAATCATTTATTGTTCGTGGGGCTAAGTTATTATTTATTATGATCTTCTCTTATTGAACACAGTTTTACCATTTTTGGTGAGGATTTTATTTAAGTTACATGAGGCTAGAAGTTTTAATTTTTTTTCAAATTTTGGGGGAACTAAAACCTTAGAATTTTAATTTTTTAAATCTTTTAAGACCTTAAAATTTTAAGGCTGTAAAAGCCTAGTCCATCAAAGATGAACTGGTTGAAACATAAGAAGTGGGACTTGATTTTATGATGTCATCATAACTGATATGATTGAATCAACCACAACACTTTGCAACCAAAAATGTCTATACACATAATAAAGCATGCAGATTTATTCTATACAAACTCATGTGAGGCACATGGGTAGCCATTTATCTCACAAAAAGATAATCTTATTTATTTCCACTAAGCTAATATTGTAAAAAGAGAATACAGAACCAAGTAAGAGTAAAACAGTTTCTGTCACTAGACCACACTGAAATGCTCTTTTGCAGTAAACAATGTTTACAGACACCAAACTAAAGACTGTAGTTCTCCTTTCTAAACATTGACATGCTCAAACATGGTTTTCGTTTCAAGATCATTCTGAAAATATCCCACCCACTTGAGGACGACTACTCATTTTCTTCGGCTCTTGGAGTCAAAGGAAGAAAATAGTACTAGCTGGCCAACGTACCTGTTTTATCAAACTTTTTTCCTCTTTCAAACTGTTGAGTCAAACTGCTGAAGAAAACTGAAACAGAAGTTTCCTTTTCTTCCCCCTTTCTGATCAGTACTTGAGAGAGAAAGGACACAGGTAGGATGCCCTGGCTTGCTGAATAAGTAACAGTCAATTGAACATAGAACCTGTTTGTAGTACCTGTAGAGGCTACCAACCTCATTTCTGAAAAGATGGAAGGCAAAGATATGCATTTTCTTTTCTCCTATTAGCTTAAAACTCCACGTTGCCTATATTATCTCACTCGCAGGAAGGAACATTAAGCTGAAGATCTGACAACTCACCTGAGACAAGTGTTGGTCGGTTGTGGCCAGGGTCTGCCAAGCCTTCCTCAGAGGCTCTTCCACTGTACTGATCCCCTTGTGCACCAGAACAGAGCGTCGCTGTCCTCGGACAGGCAGGCCCTTTCTCGCACATCTGGAAAATGGATCGGAAGCATTCTGCAGCTGACCTCCATGTGGCGAGCAAGCGCCTTCTCAGTAACGTTGCCAGAATCTGGCATTGCTAGGGTTCTACCCTTGTTGAAGTCACGATTGTTTTCCATCTCTCCTCTATAAAGGTAGAAAATGACTGAGATAAAAATAACTGTGGCTACTGTTAAGCAAGCAGCATAGAGGGCAATCACAACAGCTGAAGCAAGCATGAGGTCCAGAACGAAAATGATCAGCGTGGCCAACATGCCTGGATTTCTCCTCATTCAGAAACTGGGTTTTAAAATTCTCAAAAGCAGTCAGTATGCAGTTGTGTCTTTAAAAAGCGTGGGCAGGGAGAGGGACATTTCTAAACATGCTAAAGTGTGCTGTAAGTCCTCCAAGTACCTACAGAGAGGCCTGGTGTAATGAAAAATTCGATTTCCCAACTAGTGTAAAACAGTGGCCAAAGGTAAAGTATGAGTTATTGCTTCACCATAAATCCTGCAATAGACAGAATTCCAAGGACTCATTTTACTCTGTAATTGTGTAGCTGATTCATTTGGATTATAATTTCCAAGGGCTAAGACCATAGTAATGTACATCTATAATATGGAAGGCCACTGTGGAATCTGATGGTTCTTGAAAAATTAAATTTCCTTCAGTGTGAAGGGAAAATGTACATATTTTTAAACATGCAAAGATTCAGAGTGTTTACTATTTTTACATACATCTTTTTCTTTTATGTAAATTAGAAAAAAGTAAAATCCAATAAAACATCTTCCTAATGAAAGAGAAATACTTAGCATGTAAGAAAGTGTCAATTTGACCAATAGTATAATGAAATGAAATCCCAGAATGTCATTTTAGCATTAGATAGGAAAAGCAATAAATTAAAGTTAGAAAAGGAGGTTCGAGAACTATCAGGAATAAGCTGTAAGAAAAGTCACTCTCATATCTGTGATAGGATTTAGAAGCACAATAGTCTAAAAATGAAACAGTCAGTGTATTTCTTAGTCAGCCAGGTAAGTGAAAAGTAAGAAGAGAGTCCAGGAAGAACTTAAAGTTGAATAATAAGTCAGCATCTTGCAAAGTAAACTGAAGCATGATTCTAAAAAAACTGATGGAAGTCATGAAATCAAAATTGATTTGTGATGTAGATGACTCTTTCTTCTTCAAGTAGCAGAGATTAAGAGTGTGGAATTATATTTCCAAAATGTTCAACTATGCTGCTTGACAATACAATGAATATTTTTAAACTCCAAGTGTTCTAATTGCGTCTATCAGTTTTACAATTCTAGAGATCTAAAGCTATATAATTTAATTTATCATGGTGATAGAACCAAATGCATAGATTATAAATGTAATAGCTTAAAAGTATTGTCAGAGTGAACAACAGTTTGAAGATGCAGTGAGAGAGGTAGAAAATTGAAATAATATTAATTTCCACATTTCACATAGCTGGAATTCAAGGGATACTGTCTAATATTAGTGTAAGTGATGAATATTCAATGCAGACTTAATAGAGGATTAGTGAGAAAGCAAAAAAGTACAAATCTAACATGATTTGTAAGCTGGAAGGGACAATAAGTGTTAAATTTTTCATTCCCATGGTAACAAACCAGTAGCTTCTCTAAAAATGGCGAATATCAAAGTAGACTAGTGATAAGTGTATTTTTTAGATTAGCACTGTTGGGTATGATAGCCACTAGTCACTGCAGCTATCAGACACTTTAAATGCAGCTAGTATGCATTAGTATGCTTTAAATGTGAAATATAGTTTAGATAGAAATAGAATTTAAGGACCGGCGAGACAGCTCAGTGGTCTAAAGTCTTTTAGGCAAAAGCACAGGGACTGCTGTTCTATCCCAGGCACCACATGCTGCACCAGCGCCCCCTGCCGGGTAGGCTGAGCCAGCCACAAAAAAAAAAAAAGAATTTAAAGTACTTGTAAATTTTGTTTGATAACTGGAAATAGTATTTTAAGGGAGGATTAAATAAAAATATTTGTCATTTATTTCTTTTTATTTTAAAGATGTAGTCAGACAAATTAAATGTGGTTCTTATTATGTCCGAATTAGACTGCACTTATGTAGCATTTTCAAGGTAGAGATAAAGAGATCCCAGGCCAAAATATATTGAAAAATAATTCTCCTTCGGATATAAGATAGTTATGTGCTGGAAAAAGGCTTTGTATTTTCATTTCTGAATTTTAAGCAGCAAGTTCATCTATTATTCTAGAAATATTTAAAGTAATACAAATAAAATATAATATACAATAAAAGTTATGGGACCGGGGAGATGGCTCAGTGGAATAAGCGCTTCCCCAGCAAGGACAAGGGCCTGAGTTCAATCCCCAGTCCTGCCAAAAATTAAAAAAAAAAATAGCAAAAGAATGGAATGCATGACATTGGGCTGGGGAAATGGCTCAGTAGAATATGCACTTCCCTGGCAAGTTCAGGGGCCTGAATTGAATCCCCAGTTCCAAAAAGTAAATAAATAAATAAATAAATAAATAAATAATAAAAGTTATGACATATGTTTGAAAAGTACGTTATATGCAAGCACTGCAGGTAGACAGATAAAGAAGATACTGACATAGTGAATACACATAAGATGTTAAAATAACACACCTAAAGTGTTAAAGAGATTGATTCATTATTACATAGTTATAAATTATTTGAAAATGAGGCTAAGATTGCAGATGTACTATAGTCCGTTTACAACTGATTTTAGGAATCACTGCACTGCATAATAAAAGTCAAATAAGTGTTACATGATGGCGTTATGATAGTGGGTATCTGGCTTTTTGTTCAAGAAAGATTGTAATGCTACAATTTAACAGAGATAAACATGACTGCAATTGCTGTACACAAGAGCATGTCCTGAATTAGAAGATCTAACACAGGCTTTCAGAACTGAGCACATGTAAGTATTCTCTCATCAACTCAACCTCTTCTTTTTTTTTTTTCAACCCCTTCTTTTTACAAAGCTGCTAAAGACTGTTTACGAAGCTGCTAAAGACTGTTTACAAAGCTGCTACAAGAATTTGTATTGACTAATTGTAACAAAGTAACACGTAATAAAACCGAATCCACATAGGAAATTTAATAAAATCAAATGTATGTTCAGCATTTCTCAGACATCACTTAAATAAAATTAAGTGAATATGATATTAATTGGAAATATATTAATTCCAGTCTTTCAAAAAAGAGTAGATAGTTTAAAGGTCACCTTAGGGAAAATGCCTCCCTCCCTTAATAACTTGCTCCATAAAAAGTGTGTGTGAAATTTGTAGAAGTGGGTGGGAATGCAATGCCAATATGAACTAGTTGTCCTTTTCCATCAGTCTATTCAAACTTGCTCCACTGTGATTTTACAAAAGAGAGAGATGGGGGAAGGAAGAGAGAGAGAGAGAGAGAGAGAGAGAGAGAGAGAGAGAGAGAGAGAAAGAGACTTCACTTTCACTTTCAAATGTCCTTAATTTCTCATTAGCTTGTGATTACTTTGGCGAAAACTTTATTTTCTACTGATATTTGCCTATGTTGTCCTATTCTAACGGGTTAATTTCCCCAGCAACTAAAGTAATTGGTATTATATTTTAATTTTTTTTTCTTTTAAAGGATAGACTCTGATGAAAAACAGGGTAAAAGGAATCTGAGGCCCTGGGGATGATGAAGAATATGAGGTTAGGCGGGGTGCCTCTCAGTGAGGATTATGCCAAACGACACCTGCTCTGCAGATTTGGAGCTCAGCAGCTAGCTAATATGGGGGTCTTGGCTTTTGATGCCTTCTATGTAGAAAACTAAAGTGATTGCAAATGTAGAATGATTTGTGATTCAGCAGTCAAAGGATCAGAGAAATTATTTTATCTACTATAGGGATATCAGGTTCTTATCCTGAAATAGATTTATATAAAAATTATTAGATACGGCAGAAAACAGTGCTTTGTTATATGAAGAGGTTTGCTGCCATAGATTTTCACTAATGATGAGGTTTGGCTTCTACAAGAAAATCAGATCTAATTTTTGACCACTAAAAACCATTTTCAATTCTGCATCCTATTCAATCTCAAAATATATATTTCAATTATGTAAATGTATTTTAAATTAGTAGTAATCAAGCTTTCAGTCAACTTGAAAGCACTGTAGTCGACTATGGCAGATTTGAAACATACATGTAATCTCTTACTTTTTAGACCACCAAATCTTATAAGATGATAAATTTCTTCACTTTTATCCCAAAATGAGTTGAGCAGAAAAACCAAAAATGAAACAGTCCTATAACTTGACTTACATATATCTTGACTTCCAATGCTTGCTTCCTAACGCTCCATCAATCTTTGTCTTCCAGCCCTGAGGACTGAACCTAGACTTTCACACAGCTACCTCCTCAGTGCCTCTTTATTTTATATTTTGAGACAGAGTGTCACCAGGTTACTAAGTTGTCCTGGCAGGGCTCCAACTTGTGATCCTCCAGCCTCAGTCTCCTGTAGCGCTGTGATTACAGGTGTGTGCCACCAGCTTCCGTCAAATCCTGAGATTCCAGGTAAGGTTTTTGAAATGAACGACAATGCAGAAGGTTGTAAAGAAAATCCAGATTTTTACTGGTGTTGCAAAATAAGAGGCCATGTGACCTGGGAAATGCTGGGTGGCACTCAACAGTCCCTAGAGCTCTGCATCCTGACCTCTCAAGTCAGCAACTATCACCTGAAATTACTTTTTCCTATGCACTACAGCTCAGAAGGGACAAGAAGGATTTCAATGTTCAGATGATATTAATATTCTCTAGTAGATTTAGGGAGGCTCCTGGAGCTTGTTTGCATTTTCACTCCATTAATTTAGTCAGGTAAAGCCCTCACTAGTCTAATGTAATCAAGTCTGCACTGTATTTTTGTTTCCAACATAAAATGACTCTCTATCCTTGTAAAAGGCCTAAACCTTTCTGCACCATGGATATTTTTATTGACCACATGACTTGCACTAGCTATTTGTTTTTTTTTTTTTTTTTTTTTTTGGTGGAACCAGGGATTGAACTCAGGCCCTTCCTCTTGCCAGGCAAGCACTTATTCCACTGAGCCATCTCCCCAGCCCCTGCACTGGCTAATGAAGTGTGGTTAGAAACATCACCTGCTAGTTCTGAGCTATACATTGTGTGATATCTCCAGGATCCTTTTGCCTTCATCAGTAAGCTGGAAGGTCCCCGATGGAGGTGATTATTCAACCCTGGTTCCTGATGGAAGAGTCAAAGCTAACCCATGACTGACATGTAAATGAGCAAGAAAGAAATCTGTTGCTGTAAGCTACAGAGATTTGGAGATGACACGGCTTCTGTTATGGCAGCAAATCTTAGCCTAATCTGACTGGTATAATCAGTGTCTTTCTTAAAAAAAATTGCTTGAAAGAATCACCCAAGAAACACAAGAAGAGCTCTGGCCAATGACAGTGTTTGTTCAAAATGTCTCAGGTCTCTAACCTTTGTGATACAATGTCTGACACAACCCTAAGAAGGAAAGGTTTATGGTGGGTCACCTCACGGTAGCGCTTTCACTTCATAGTGTGCGGGCTGCAAAGCAGGGCGACATGGCAGAGAAGCAGCACCTTATGACATGACTGACAGGAAGGAGAGTGGCCAATGGAAAAACAAGGGTGACAAGTCCTCCCAGACCGCATCCCCAGAGAGACTCTTCCTCTGACTGATACAGGAGACGGGGCATCACAGAGCTGGCTGGAGAATGCGTGGGACCTGTCAATGCTGAGGTCCCAGAGCAGAGCCAGCTGATTTCAGGGTTCATTATGCAGACATCTCATTGGCTCACAGATGTGGATAACATAAAGGAGACTGGACCCTACAAGGAGCCTGATATCATGACTCTTCATGGTAGCCCATCCTGGGTCTCCCAGGCCCAGGGTCTACTTCTATTTTTGCTCAGTTTCTCTTTTCTTCTTTTGTTTGGTCCAAGTTTATTCTGCTGAGCCAGTTTTTCTTGTACCCCCTGAATCCTCTCTTTTGAAATAAATTTTTGGCAGTTTTGGAATGTCGTGTCCAATTCTTTTTCTGAGGCAAGAAAGATCTGGAATACACTTAGTTGATGAGCCACTTTTAAAGGAACTATTCCACAACATGACCAGGCTTTGCCTTCCACCCTCACATTTAGCTGTAAATTCACCAGTGCACTAACCCTCTTGTGTGGATCTTGCTGCCCTGATCCAGGCACCTGCCCAAAGCCCCATGTATGAGCACACAAGGACTTCATCATGGGCACATCAAGATATAAACCAGGACAAAGGCTGAAACTTCTGCGCTCATTCCCAGTGTCTTCATTAACCCTAACAAAATACTGGAGACTGGGCAAGTTGCTTTCAGAAATTCTGACTGCTTGGACTGAAAACATGTAGAAATTTCTTCTTTATTGCCAGATTGGGAATAAGTTGGGAATCTTAAAGTCTGGAGGCTTGTCTCTCCTCCATTTTCCCATAATGCCAGCATTAAGCCAACAACTATAGTTTTCTCAGATGAGAACTTATACCTTGGAAGAGTTTTGGAAGATCAGGCTGCATCAATTCATAACAGGGCCTGTAGTGATGAGTGGGCCTGACATTCTAAGCAGCGCGCTAGTCAAGTGCAGAGAAGACTGTGGTAGCAGTTAGTCTGGCAATTATAGACAGTGTTTATTAAAGGAAAATGACATTTTTGACAATTTTGGAATTACTCAAATCAAGATGGAATGTAATACAAGGAAGCCCAGAAGACCACAAATCATTAAGATCCTGGGTCCAATACAGGTCTATTTTTATGGCATATTACCTATGCTTTAATATCGATTTTCATCTTTAAAATTCAGGATACAATGATTGCATAAATTTTTTAGCCTGCCAGCATTTAATTTCCAGCTATCTTGCTAGTTACATGCCCTTGAGAAACTATCTATGTTTTCTCTATTTTCAATGTCTTCTGTTCACAAGGAAGGACAGTAATGGTATTTATTTCATATAGTCATTGCAATGATTAAACAAATTAATTGAAGTAAATTTTAAGATAAGAGCCTAAAATATTTAATTAATTGAAATGATCTTGCCTGTTACAAGTTCGCAGGCATGGAGAAAGAACTTTATAAACTTCGGAATGCATAATTTTTGTTGTCCTTTATGTCTCACTTTATTGTTTGATACAATTTGTTTCTTTGTGGTTTTTATGAAGGGCAGTAATCAAAGATATGTAGTGGGTTACTTTGACTATACTTACATCTTCTTGTGAGACCATGAGAATCTAAAACTATTCTTCTGCACAACTCAGTCTTCAGATGCACGTCCATTTGTTATTAGATTATAAAATGTATGCGCTTTCCTTATTTGCATCAAGTTTTAAATCCCAAAGTGACTTCCTTTCTACACTAGGACCTCTTTTTGAAGACTGATTTTTACAAACTAGTGCTGAGATGATAAATCCCATCACAAAAGGGAATAATCCATTCTCCATACACAATGTTTTAAAAAAAACTTTGCTATTTATGAACTATCCACGTTACTCTTGCCTTACACAAGCTAATGTTCCTTTTGAAAGCTACTTTAAAATGTTCAAACCTTTATTGAAAATTTATTTTCTATCCCTTTTCCGCCTTGTTTTTGCTCCTCCCTCCAACTCTTGTTCTTCCATCCATCTGAAGATCTCCTTGCTTCCCCTTAATTTGTCTTCATATATGAAATTCTCATGTAAGAGAGCCCATGTGATATCCAAGCTTGTGTCTGCCTTATCTCACTTGAATTGAAACAAAAGAAATGATGAAAATAGACCTTTTGCAAATGAAAAGCAGACCACCCTGTGGAGGCGGCAGGAAGGGATGTAAAGGCTAAAGGATGAAAAACAAACAAACAAACAAACAAAAAACAGAATGAAAAAAGGAATTGAGATGTGTTATGTATTTGTACCATTAGTCATCATGTGATGCAAAAATATAGTAATAAAACATTTTAAAAGCTTTATTGAAAACCATATTTTTACTTTAGGATGTTAAAGAATTTTTTCAGTTCTTTTCCCAAATGATAACTATGGAGTATTTTTACCAAAAGCTGAAAAAAAAATATAGCAGATAAACTATTTGCTGCCCTCTATTTTTTTTTTTTTTTTTTTTTTTTTTTTTTTTTTTTTTTTTTTTTTTTTTTTGTCTGTTTGAGACAGGGTTTCACTATGCAGTTCAGGTTGGCCTGAAGCTCACTTTGTAGCTCAGGTTGGTCTCGAACTCACAACAATCCTGCTGCCTCAGCCTCCCCAGTGCTGGGATTACAGGCCTGCGCCACTACGCCCGGCGCTGCCCTCTATTTTTAAAGACTTCTGTCCCTGAAGGAATTCTGTGTAGTGCAGGGAGGTAAAATGTCTCTTCAAATCAGATAAGAAATATCAAGAGATCCAGTGACTCTGTGCAACATGCGTGTGAAAATGATTGATTTGTTTGCCTGGCTTTGGCCATAAACACAAAAATGTGGAGACCTTCAGGTCAATTCAGAAAGACAAGGATAAGTGAAAGGATTCAGACAAGGGAGACAAAGAAATGACACTGCCATCTTTTGGAGCATGCAGAAGTTAGGGACATGTTTTGCATTTGCATTCTTTGTGACATATTTTCTGCCCAAGTGTCTTGCTTCTGTCTTTCTCAGGGCCATACACACAGCAATGGCGCCACCTACTGGCCCATTCTTTCTGTTGATTTGCTGTTGAGGATTTTGGTGATTTAGATTTTAGTCTAATGGACCCAGAGGAGCAGTTCAATTTCATATTATGAATCTTCTTATTCTTTACTGAGCACCTTTGATATATAGCCCCTTGACCGCTATTTTAATAACTCTCCCTTGTTAAAAATACAGGAAGGGCTGTAAGGTCAGCCAAAATTTTGGCCCTAGACTTTCAAGGTCAGGGAAGACTCAGGACATAGGAGAACCTATCCTGTAACATCATGGAACTCAGTTGTGTCCCACATTTTCTGATCAAGGAGTTTATGGGGCCACAGAGGGAAGTGATCAATGATGTATAGTGTGCCTGGGGAGAGTCATGTGGAGAGAAAATATTCTCTCAGGCTTTCACAGAGAGCAAATTGGTCAAACAATGGCCGTGACTCATCCACAAGGCTGACACTGACAAAGGATCTACAAAGTGCAGTACAGAGTTACAGGGTAAATCTTGAGAGTGTGTGACTGACTTTATCAGATACAAAAGTTACATTTCTTGTTATCTTGGTCTTAACCATCCAGCCGAAAAATATAGAAATGAGGTATATAAAATAAGACTACATTAATATGCTGAGCTGTGAAAGGTTCAAGTCAACAACTTGTTGACTTGAACCCACTACTATTATGGACTGCTGGACTGTGTTGGATTGTTATGCTGAATTCACACATCTATAGTATTTAGATGCCAGTGGAACACCAGTCTCTGACAGAACCAAACAAAAAAAGGGGATACAAAGGAAGGACCATTTTGTGTTTGTATATATGGAATAGTTAGGATAGATATACAGCTACTTTCACTTAATTCAGTGAGAAGAAAGATTTGCACTAATAGTGTATGGGCAGGATATCCTATCTGCTTCTTGTACTATGGATAAGCACTAAGAAGATAACAATGTACAATGCATTAATTATTGAAACTGTCCTATTTAAAAATAAATAAAAAATAATAAAAATTTAAAAAAGAATAAATGAGTCATCTTAGGAGACACATGAAGTTAACAGTTTAAAAACACTTGCAAATTAACTAAGCTACTGTGTTTTTGTTTTCTTCACCTTACATAGTGTTTCTATTTTCCTAAACAGCTATAATACCTGTAGAATTATTATTATATTAGCCTCATTTCAATGGATCTAGACTGTCCTTGGCACCTACATACAGTAGAATATCAGAAGAACTTTAGACATAATTTCAAGATCCCACTTGGCAAAAACATGGAAATTCTGTTTTAATCATATGTTTGTTCACCTGTAAAGTGGAATAACCAAATGAAATACAAGTCCAGATTGTTTTGAAGTTGGATTCAATGATTTTCACACCAAGTTGACTGCTAAAAAAATACAGTTTTAACAGTGTTGCCTACAGCTTCCTGATGATTAGCTACACAAAGCGAAGACTCACACTAAGTAGATATTGATACATTTTTGAAAAATGAAAGTGGGGAAGAAAGAATAAGTAAGGAATGAATATAAGGACTATCAAACCATAGTGCATAAAGCTCAGGCTTACGGCATCTATAATATTCTTTTTAAAAACTTAATTAATTGATTAATTAACTTGGTACAGAATCTCACTTCAGTTGATTAGTGATCCTTCTGTCTCAGTCTCTCCAGTTCTACAATTACAGGCATTTACCACCATACACGGGGTTCTAGGAATGTGGTATTGGGGATCGAACCCAGTCCTTACTCCTGCCAGGTTGGTGCTTAGACCGCTGAGCTAAGCGGTCCCAGCCCAGGATTTATAACATTCTATTTGCAATTGTAAATTCAGCAATTATTTATCTTGGTTTCATGGTTCCTACTTTTTTTCTTAGAGAGAGGGTTGCACTATGCAGTTTAGGCTGGCCTCGAGTTTACTGTGTAGGCCCGGTTGGTCTCCAACTGTCAGTGATCCTCCTGCTTCTGCCTCATGAGGGCTGGGATTACCAGCATGTGCTACCACACCCAAGTTAGTTACATGTTCAAATGCTGTCACCATTCACTACTGATTATCTTATTCAACTTTTCTCTTGAGTTATTTTAAAAATTACTAAGTCATTCTCAAGAAATTAATTTTTCAGAAAGAATTAATAGGCACTTTTATATTTGAGGCTAAAAGATTTGTTTTTTCTTTACACTTTAAGGACAATTTAAATGTCATAAAATTCTTAAGTTATGCATTTCTCAAGAGTTTATGTAGCTTACTCTAATTAATCGCTATTGATTATTTCCAGAAGGAAACAGGAACTACTTCCTGTCTCCAGTTACCATGTATTTAGTCATCTTTCCATCAATTCAACGCAATACATGTTTCCCATGCTTAAAGGGAAAGTGTGTGAACTTGATTCACAATTCCAGCAAATTCAATTTATGGTCAACTAGGGGCAAAGCAGAAACATCATGGCAGAAGGGCATGGAGAACAAGGATGCTTAGTAGAAGAAGTGTCCAAGAGAACAGCGCAAGTGAGCACACAGTGCTCAAGATCATATCTCCACAGTCCTCCCAGCCTTACCCAGAGTGGTGCTCTACCAGTTTTGTGGGTGTCTCAGCCAGCATTTCAATCAAGTTGACACAATTAAGAGTAAGTATTACATCTCTTCCTTGTCCTTTAAGCACAAAAATATACCTCCTTAATCCACAAATAAACACAAGGTCGTAATTCAACCAAATATGCTAGTTTATCTGCATGCAACAAACACAATTATCTGTTTTCCAAAGTTTAAACAGTTGTAGGATTTTTCGAAAGTCTAATATCAAGTCTCCTCTGAGTCTCAAAACCAACTTTTCAATATGAACTTCTGCAAAAATCAAAACAAATGATCTAATCCCACAGTCCACTGCCAGAGAGTAAATATTCCCATTACAAAAGGAAGAATAGTGGGGAAAAAATGAATTAAAGCAAGAAAAGAAACCAAGTCACAGCCAGTATTACACATGCCACAGTCTGAATGTTGGGTCATTTTAAAATTTTCTTCACGAAATGTATTAGTCTACATCTCTCAACCTCAGTGTCTCCTGCAAGGCTTAGGACATAGGCAAAATGTAGACATCCATTCAGAGTATGAAACACATGGCTTGTAGATCAGTTGCCAGTAGAGCTCTTATTCCCAACTGGAACGTCCTGAGTCTGACCTTTATTGTCTACATTCACGTGAGAATTCTGGTCTTTTGTGCTCCACCCAGAACAACCATCAAGCTTTATTGTTGTATTCTAAGTCTTCTCTAGTCTACATCTCTGTTCTTTCCCAAATCCCTCCCACAAACAAATGGGAAAAACTTCTGAGCCACCTGGTCAGGTATAGTCACAGCAACAACCCTACCTCTCCAGTGCCATCTTTCCAAAGCTGTATTTATCAGCTTTCCCTTCAGGGACATAATACCTGACCCCTGCAACTTAAGGGAGAGAAGTCTAAATTGGCTTCTACTTTCAGTTAATCCTTGGCTGGATCCAAGAGAGGAACATCATGGTGGAGCACACATGCTTAGTTCATGTTTATTGGGAGCGAGAGCAGGGAAACATTGCCCAAGAGGTGAGGAATTCCACGGCCATGCACACCTCCATGATGAACCCAGACATACCCAAAGGTGTGTTCCCCCAAGCCCTTGTGTAGACCCCAAAGCCATTCAGCTTGTCACAGTGAAGTTTAACTGTCACGCAACATGATTTTTTTTCAATCACTGAGACTTTGTAATTTCACTAGTTTGTGTGTTGGTGTCTATGGTAGGCAGAAGAATGCCTTCTGTTCCAAAAGACATTCTGGTACCTGTACCTGTGACTCTATTACCTGACACAGAGAAGGTGTTTGACAGGAAGTTGAGGGCCTTGCTATGGTAAGATTGCTCTGGGTTAAACTAGAGTATGTAGTAACTGGGCCCTTCTAAGGAGGCTAAGAGGATAAAAGCAGCATCAAAGGGAAATTTGATGATCCACCGAGCTGGCTTTGAAGATTAAGAAAGAGGCCACAAGGCAGGCAACCTCTAACAGTTAGAAAATACGAGAAAAATATTTTCTCCTGAAGCCTCCAGAAAGACCGATGTCCTGCCACCATGTTGATGAAACTCATTTTGGACGTTTGACCTCTAATATAATAGACTTTGTGTTATTTTAAACTGCTAAATTTGTGATAATTTATAAAAGAAGCAACAAGAAAACCAATGTGTCCACAAGTATTTATTCTTCTTTGTACATCTTCTTTATCTATGGACTCCTCTATAATCATTTTCATTATTGCTTTTAATTTTGTTTTATACAATTTTTCTGAACCCTGTCCATCATGATCCTGACTACATTTTTAATTGTGATATTTTGATGCTTACTATTAGTCTTTCCTCCAACTTTGTAATCCTCTATATTTCTTTTTTTTTTTTTTTTACTTTTTGAAGAGAATAAAAAATAGTAGAAAAAACACATTAGAAATGATAGAGAATTTCACTCAACAAAACAACAATAATTCAACAGTATAGAGACTCCTGAAAAAACCAGGATTAGAAGACCCATTCAATCCAGCTATTGCACTTTTGGGTATTTTTCCAGAAAAACTGAAAACATCATACCACAGCAATATATGTGCATCCATGTTTATAGCAGTGCAATTTATCATAGCTAAATCCTAAAAACAACACAAATGCCCATCATGAGAATGAAAAAAAAAGATGTGTCATTTTTATACACTGGGGTATATTACTCATATCTTTTATATTTCTATCCCATCATTTTCCTTAAGGTGTGCAATTTGATTTACCACTGATTATCATCTTCCAATATCATTTTGAACCATTGTATCTTTTGTTGGATGCCATTTCCACAGTGAGGAAAAATCTTTCTTTTCTTTTTGTCTCCTTTCCTTTCCTTTCTCCCCTCAGTTTTTTCTTTTCTTATTATGTTTAAGATTTGGGAACATAATTCCCTCCTTCCTTCCTTCCTTCCTTCCTTCCTTCCTTCCTTCCTTCCTTCCTTCCTTCCTTCCCTTCTCCCTCCTTCCCTCTTTCCCTCCCTCCCTTCTTCCCTCCCTCCCTCCCTCCTTCCCTCCCTCCCTCCCTCCCTCTCTTTCTCTTCCTTTATCCTCCTCCTTCTTTATTTTTCTTTCTATTTTCCTTATTATTT
>PVKA01037489.1:0-20964 GCA_004027165.1 Ctenomys sociabilis | reverse complement strand
GAATACTCATCAAAAGAGGAACAAAGAAATTGTAGTGTATTCATAAAATGAAATAATAATCACATGAAATTTAGCTAATTATTGTTATAAGCAATATGGTGTGAAACGACATTTAGACACTATTTTTACAGGTAGAATTATGAAAACGGGGGAGTACAAAAGAGAGGAGATAAAATGAAGCAGGAGATGGAGTGGAGAGGAAGGGAGGAAGGGGAATGAGAAAAATGGAAGGGAAAACTGGCAAATTATAAATTTTGGAAATTTATATGGGAAATATAAATAAATATTGACTACTAATTAGCTACTTTGGGCCCGACCAAATAGCTCAGCAGATTAAAGCACTTACAAGCAGTCACAGGCACTGACAGTTTGATTCTCCAGATCTTCCTTGCCAGCCTCATCCCTGGGATGAATTGAGAAGGCATGGTGTGGTGATGGGGGCCTGTAATCCCAGCTCTTGGGGGGCTATAAATAGGAGGATCACTATGAGTCTGATCTGGTAGTGGGACCCTGAGCATTATGTAGACACTTTCCTAAAATGCAAAATAATAATAATAATAATAATAATAATAATAATAAATAATAATAATATACAATGGAGTATTACTCAGCTATAAAGAATGATAAACTCAATGCCTTCATATTTAAGTGGATGCCACTTGAACATATACTCATAAGTGAAATAACACAAATGTGTAAATATCATACAGTCTCCCTATTGTAAGAACTCAAAAGAAGAAATACAAATATAAAGGTATAATACAATTAAAAGGTAAACAAGGACTTCAAGACTAGATAATGAAGAAAGTGCAAGAAGAGCTAGGAAACACGACAGAGGCAAAGCCATACAATTATATGTACAAAATGGATAGGGCAATGATCCTCAGAATCTTCAGAAGATTTTCAAATCTACCAGTTAACTTGGAAGGATTCCCACCCTGACTATATATGCTGATATCTGTGAACTAAGCAACTGCACTGAAGATGGAAATTCAGAATAGTAGTTTCATGCTTGGAGTGCCTGTCACTCTGGTCTTCTGAATACGTGACATGACATGCCAGTTGCTGCCATGCTGTCTCTTGGGTACATTTTTTTTAAAGGAGGGAGTTGCTGAATAAAGGCAAGAAACAGGAAAAGGAATGTTGTGGGACTGTCCTGCTAACAAATGCTGTATATGAATACTCTGGTTTCTCTTCAGATCGTACAAATCTTGTACCTTTTACAAATGCTGTATATGGTTAGATTTCTAAACATATGCATAGGGCCTGGGAGATGGCATAAACATATGTAATTGTTTAATCCTATTTTTAAAATGTATCTTACCTTATTAAAATTTTGCATTATATTTTGTAGGGACTTAAAGTTTAACATATCCATACTTGACGAAAAAATAGCTGTTCCATGTTAAGACTAAGATGTTTTATATTTAGACAGATAGTCATGTTAAGCTCAACAGCCTAGATTGTACAGTAGCAACAATAAGCTTCTCTTCTGGAGGGTTAATAACCTAGAATTGCAAACCAAAAATTAGAGAAAAAGGAGGGCCACAAGGACAAACAACATTTTGGCCCTAACCTTTCAAGATCAATTAAAACTCAAGACATATGAGAACCTGTACTGTAACATCATGCAATTCAGTTGTGTCTCAAGTTTTCTGATCAAGGAGATTAGGGGCCAGAGAGGAAAGTGATAGATGATGCCTAAAAAGAGTCACTTAGAGAGAAAACATTCTCTCTTGTTTTCACAGAAAGTAAATTGGTCAAGCAATGGCTGTGATTCATCCACATGGCTGACACTGACAAAGGATCTACAAACTGTGTTACAGGATATCTGGATAAATCTTGAGGGGATTTGACTGACCTTAATTAGATACAAAACCTACAATTTTTGTTACATAGGTCTTGCTTTATCTTGGTCTTAACCATCCAGCAGAATAGTATACAAACAAAGTATAAGAAATAAAGTCATATTATGCTGAGCTGTAAAGGACTGAGAGTCATCAACTTCTAACAGTGCCAGACGTAAGGAAAACCCAATATTATTATGGACTACTGGACTATTTTGGAATATTTTACTGAATTCACAAACCTATAATATTTACATGACAAAACTAAACAAAAAAGGGGATACAATTAGATGACCATTTTGTATCTGTAGATTCCAAATATTTAAGATAGATATATAGCTACATTCTATTAATTTAATGGATAGAGGTACTGTTCTGATAATGTTTGTAAATAGAATATCATATCTGCATCTTGTACAACCATTAACCACTAAGAAAATATGCAATGCATTAGTTTTTGAAACTGTCCTGCTAATTTGATTTGTAACTGTCTCATCGCTATTTGCTTTTCAACAAAATTATGGAAAAAATAAATATTCATAATAAAAAATTATAATGATAATTAGTTACTCCAAATTTACTCTCCTTTACACTCCTTTCTTACACACCTTTTACGGGGCCCACTGGACTGATATGTATTCCTAAAAAGAGTTTTTATCCCCTTTTTTTGGTAGGTATAAAAGCTACATATACTATAAAACACTAGGAACAACAGTGAAGATGGTGTAGATTAGATCTGTGGCAATATGGTGCAAGCAAATTGGTATAATCTCACAGTTTTGACACCTGGGTCACCTGCACAGAGAACAGAGTCCAGGATGGCTCTGTAATTCCTGAGCATCCTATGTAGAACAAATGAGAAAAGTGTTTTAAATACAGCTTCAGATCAAGTATGGTTTTGATAGAACAACTTTCCAGATGCCTTATTTGCCTTAAAGCCAGTCTAGGACTTCTAGATACAAAATACTCTCCACAATTATCCTCATGCTTTCTGTAAGTAATCTTGTTCAACAGCCTGCTCTGCTTTGCAATGTACACTTCTTTTCTACCTTTAATGAATATTATGACCTCATTTTCTTTTATGTGTGTCTTATCCAATCCTTTATTCATGATGTTAGAAATCTAAAAATAGGGCCACAGCAAGATAGCTCAGTTGATTAAGTGCCTGCTTTGGCAAGCACAAGGAGCAGTCACCAGTCCAGCATGCCATATGGGTCCCTCCCCCAGGGCTTGCAAGAGAGTCTGGGCATTATGGTGCATTCTGGTAATCCCAGTGCTGAGGAGGCTGAAGACAGGAGTATCACTATGAGACTGAGCTGTGCAGTGAGACCCTGTATCAAATACACAAAATGAAAAAAATGTGGCTGCTTATTTAAGTAGGCAAGATCAGGGGCTATCAAATCATGATTCCTGGCAGCTTATGCCAATCCAGCCCCTCCCACAGGACAGGCTGAGCAGGCCAAATACATAAAAAAGAAGAATATAGAAATAATTTCCCCTGGGCACGTCATTCAAGTAATATTTCTTGGTGAGCTGGACCAGGAGGCAAGAACTCTTTTTGATGAAAGAGATTTTTCTTCTCACTTTCTTTCTCCTCTTTCCTTGTTGTTCCTCTTTTCCACTTTCTTTCTTTCTTTCTTTCTTTCTTTCTTTCTTTCTTTCTTTCTTTCTTTCTTTCTTTCTTTTTTCCTTCCTTCCTTCTTTCCTTCCTTCCTTCCTTTCTCTCTTCTTATCACTCATCATGGTTATAAGTTTAATAATTAAGAACTGTCAGCCCTGGAAAATAACTCAGCCAACTTCTCCACACAAACCATGAAGGCAAGGAGAGCATGGAGGACAGTTCTTTAAGTGTTCTGTGAAAAAAATTCCAGCCAAGAATATTATACCCTGAAAAATTCTCTTTTAAGTTAGATAGAGAAGTGAAATATTTCCACAACAAAGAACAAATAAACAATTTCAGAATGACAAATCCATCACTACACAGGCTACTGATACAGGTTCCAGAGAGACCAAAATGACCAGAACTCCACGAATGAGGAAGAAAGGAACCCACTAAACAGGATATAAATTAAACAAAGAATACAAAGGAGTAAACAACAGCAGGGAAATATCATAACAAACATAAATCAACACATTTGAATTATAACCATTAATGTAAATGGACTCAATTCACCAATTAAGAGAAATAGACTGGCACAGTGGATTAGGAAACAAAATATAACAATATGCTGTATAAAAGAAACAAACTTAGCTCAAATAGACATTCATAGGCTTAAAGTCAAAGGATGAAAAACAATACTACATGCCTCAGCACCTTAGAAAAAAGCAGGAGTAGCAATTGTGTTCTCAGACAGTATCAACTTCAAAACAAGAAGAATCAAACGACACAAAGAAGGCCACTATATACTGGTCAGGTGAAAAATTCAAGAGCAAAAGGTAACATTCTTAAACATCTATGCACCACAGAAAGGAGCACCAAACTATGTAAGGCAAATCTTAATGGACATGAAAAGTCTAACATCTAAGAGTACAATATTAATAGGAGACCTTAAAGCCCCTTTATATCAAAAACATAGATCAATCAGACAAAAAATTAGCAAGGAAGTGGCAGAACTGAACCAGAGCTTGGAACAAATGGACATGGTGGACATATACACAGTGTTCCACCCAACCACAGTGTGCAGCTGCACACTGGTCATTTTCCAAAACAGATGACATACAAGTCCAGAGATCATGCAAAAGAAAATGCAAGAAAACGGAAATTATCCCATACATATTATCTGACCACAGTGGAATCAAACTGGAACTGAATGACAAAAGAAGTAAAAAAAAAAAAAAAAAAAAAACCCACTAAATTCCAGGAAATTAAACAACACCCTACTCAGCAAGCAATTCAGCACAGAAGAAACTAAACAAGAAAATCAACAATATCTACAATTCAATTAAAATTCAAGCAAAACTTACCAGAATTTATGGTATGCGATGAAACCAGTTCTGAGAGGGAAAATCATAGCTATGAACTCACACATTAGGAAAACAGAACGGGAACAAATAAACACCCTCAGGTTGCACCTCTGACATCTAGAAAAAGAAGAGCAAAGACAAAAAGAAATCATAAAGAATAGAGCAGAAATTAATTCAATTGAGGTGAAGAAAAGAGTTCAAAGAATCCACAAATCGAAAAGTTGCTTCTTTGAAAGACTAAATAGCGTCAATAAGCCTCTAGCCAACCTCATCAAAAAGAGAAAACAAAAAGTACAACTACATGAAATAAGGAATGAAAAGGATGAGATCACCACAGACCCAGCGGAATTTCAGAGGATTATCAATAATTACTTCGACAATCTTTATGCTCACAGAACAGAAAACACAGAAGAAATGGACGGATTCCTTGAAAGGCACAAATTACCAAAACTGAACTAAGAAGATATAACAACTCTCAATAAGCCAAAGAAATAAGAAACCTAATAAAAAGCCTACCGACAAAGAAAAGTTCAGGCCCTGATGAATTCACAGCTGAATTCTACAAGAAATTATTAGAAGATATAATCCCTATACTCCTCAAAATTTTCAATGTAATTGAAAAGGAAGAAGTCCTCCCAAAATAATTTCTGGAAGCAAGTATTATACTGATTCCAAAACCAGGGAAAGACATAACTAAAAAGAAGAACTACAGGCCAATCTCCCTCATGAACATAGACACAAAAATACTCAATGAAATCCTAGCAAACAGAATACAGCAAAATATCAAGAAGATCATACACCATGACCAGATTGGATTCATTCCAAGGATGCAAGGATGCTTCAATATTTGAAAATCTATACATGTAATACACTATATTAATAGACTGAAATCTAAAGACCACATGATCATCTCAATTGATGCAGAGAAAGCTTTTGACAAAGTCTAACACTCATTCATGTTCAAGGTCCTACAGAAAATTGGAATAGATGGACTCTAATTTAACTTGACAAAAGCCATCTATGACAACCCAAAAGCTCAAATAATCGTAAATAGGGAAAAACTGGAATCTTTTACTCTTAAATCAGGTACAAGACAAGGATGTCCTCTATCGCCCCTCCTATTCAATATAGTCTTGGAATCCTTAGCACGAGCTATTAGAAAAGAGGGAGAAATAAAGGGAATAAGAATAGGTAAAGAAGTTAAATGATCACTATTTGAAGATGACCTGATACTTGGAAGACCCCAAAGACTCCACCAAGAAACTATTAGAACTTGTATGGAAATTCAGTAGCATAGTAGGATACAAAGGCAATACTCAAAAGTCAATAGCATTCCGCTACACAGATAATAAGCATAATGAAAGGGAAACAATAGAATAATAACTTTTACAGTAGTACCGCAGAAAATGAAATACCTTGGAATTCATTAAAAATAAGGAAGTCAAAGATCTTTACACAGAAAATTACAACACCCTAAGAAAAGAGATTATAGAGGATTTCAGAAAATCGGAAGATATTCCATGCTCCTGGACAGGAAGAAAAAACATCATGAAGATGGCCATACTCCCAAAATTGCTGTACAGATTTAATGCAGTCTCCATCAAACTGCCACCAACATAACTCCCAGACCAAGACAAATAGTTCCTAAGATTTATTTGGAACCACAAATGATGTACAATAGCAAAGTCAATCTTGGCCACTAAAGACAAGGCAGGAGGCATCACAATTCCTAACTTGAAATTATACTACAAAGCCACTGTAATAAAATCAACATGGTACTGGCAACGAAATAGACCTGAGGTTCAATGGAATAGAATAGAAGATGCAGAGGCATCTACAAAAACACTCAGCCATCTGATCTTTGACGGAGTGGCCAAACAAGCCTACTGGAAGAAAGACAGCCTCTTTAACAAATGGAGCTGGGAAACCTGGTTTACTATATGCTGAAAACTAAAACTTGACCCAGCTCTATCACCATGCACTAAACTAAAGTCAAAATGGATTAAAGGTTTAAACATTAAAACAGAAACATTCAATCCCCTGGAAGAGAAATAGGAGGAACTCTTGAATGCGTAGGGGTGGGTAAATAGTTCATGAACAAACATATATTTGCATGGGAAACACTTGAAAGAATCAACAACTGGGATCAACTCTTCTTGAGAAGTTTCTGCATGTCAAAAAAATTGTCAAACAGTTGAAAAGAAAACCCACGAATTTTGAAAAAATCCTTACTAATAAGCAATCAGACAAAGGTCTGCTGTCTAAAATATATAAAGAACTAAGATTTAATAGGGCCTTCAGATTTAAAGACCCAATTCAGAAATGGGCATCTGAGATGAATACACTTTTAAGACAATGAACTTAAAGAAGCAAATAAATTTATTAAAAAATGCTCCGGATCCCTAGCCCTCTATGAAATGCACATTAAAACAACACTGAGATACCATCTCACTCCAAAAAGAATGGCTGTCATAAGGAAATCAACCAACAACAAATGTTGGAGAGGTTGTGGGGAAAAGGGAACACTTCTCCACTGCTGGTGAGAAGGTAGACTGGTATAACCATTGTGGAAATCAGTGTGGAGACTCCTCAAAAGAGTAGAACTGGAAATCCCATTCAAGCCGGCTATCCCCCTACTGGGAATTTTCCCAAAGGATCTGAAAACATTGTATCATAGTGATATATGTGTACCTATGTTTATAGCAGTGCAATGTGTCAAAGCAAAATCTTGGAAACAACCAGGATGTCCGTCACATGAGCAATGGTACAAAAAGCTGTGGTGTTTCTATATAATGGAGTATTACTCAGCTATTAAGAATGATAAGTTTAGAAAAATAATCAAAAACAAAAACAGCCTTTAGCCAGGGAGATGGCTCAGTGGAATAAGCTCTTCCCTGGCAAGCACAACAGCCTGAGTTCAATCCCCAGTTCTGCCAAAAAATAAAAAAATAATAATCAAAAACAAAAGAATGATAAGTTTGAAGCATTTATACTGAAGTAGATGCCACTTGAACATATACTCATAAGTGAAATAAACCAGACACACATGTGTAAATATCATATAGTCTCCCTAGTATAACAAGCTAAAGGCAGAAATACAAATGGAAACATACAACTACTAAAAACTCTTGAGTCAGATAGTTAGGGCAAACTGAACAGCATATGCTGAAGGGTACTAATCAGCTTTCCTTCTGGATGATCAACAACCTAAGTTCAAAAATCAGAGTTGGAGAAATAGAAGAGCCACAAGGCCAGCCAACATTTCGGGCCTAGCCTTTCAAGGTCAGTGGAAACTCAAGACATAGCAGAACCTGTACCGTAACATCATGAAACTCAGTTGTGCCCCAAATTTTCTGATCAAGGAGATTATTGAGCCACAGAGGAAGGAGATTGATTATCTATAGTGTGCCTAGGGAGAGTCACATGGAGAGAAAACTTTCTCTCAGACTCCCACAGAGAGCAAACTGGTCAGGCATCGGCCGTGATTCATCCTCTTGGATGACACAGACAAAGGATCTGTTAAAGCAATAAATCAAAAATGCTTTATACTTAAGATTCTATTAATATTATTCATCATATTAATTAGTTAAAGTAAGTTTATGCTAACCCCCTCAGAGAAAGAAAGAAAGCAATCAATTAAATGCAAGACCACAGGCCAGGGAGATGGCTCAGTATAATAAGCCACCCTGCATGTGCAAGAGTCTGAGTTCAGTCCCTCATTCTACCAAAAATAAAATGCAGACCATTTTTTTGAAATAATAAACTTAGGTGTCTGGAATTAAAAAGAGTTGTACTAGTCACTTTTCTCACTGGTGAAATAAACTCCCAATGCCCCAAATTTAAGGAGAATATGTTGATTTCAACTCGTGGTTTCAGAGAATTCATGATATAGTTAACTGGATGTAGTGCAGGAAGTCATAGTGGAAGGGCTTATAGGAGTGAAGCTGCTCACCTATGGTAGCTAGCTGGACACAGGCAAAGAAGCACTCAAAAAGCATAGCTCCAAGGACATACCTCCTCCAATTGGGTTCCAGCCCTACATTCACAGTCAGCTATCAACTAACCCATGGATTAATCCACTTGAATGTATTCTGCTATGATGTTCCAAGCACATCTCCAGGAGTTTTTTAATCCTTTCAAGTTGAAAATCAAGATTCACTGGCAAAAGAATCAATTGTCAACCCACAAACTATATTGGACAAAAATCTATTGAAACATCATAATTAATAATAAAATATTAAGCAATAAATCCATGATGCACACACCCACAAATTTCATGCAATGTTTCCAGATGGTATTAAGCAGAATAAAATGATAAAGAATTAAATTATTTAAATTTTGGAAAGGAGCCTGCAAAATGTTCATAACTCATAATTGCCATGATAATCTCCAATGACATTTCAATTAGCTGGCAAACAGAACAATTTCTTAGCAAATAGCACACACTCCTACATTTGAAAAGAAAAATTGAATGCTCAAGGAAATAAGGAAGAAGAGGGTAAGCAATATAAAGTTAATTTTAAAAGTCAGCTGAATTCTTCTATGTCTTCCATAACTTAAAACCTTTAAAATAAAATATTGTATACAGAGTAGAAATTTAAACTACTGATTCTAGTATATAATCCTTTTTATTAAGTCTCAGGAATAGTTATTTAATATTTTTTCAAGAAAAACAAACATTTAATGAAGAGCATTAAATAAGATATATGCTGTATTTAGTAAAAATTTAAATCAATAAAGGTATAAATTCTTTACCTGTTCATCACCTGAAGAAAACTTTGCTAATGGAAGTAAAATTTTGCCAAATGCTTCTTTCTGTGAAATTAATTATTTGAAAACAGAAGCTTTTGTGAGCTGAGGCATTACTGGAAATAGAGAAAAACATTTGAAAAGAAGAAAAATTAATAGCGTCAGGAGCAGGCCTAGAAAGAGGAGGGAAAATAGTGTGTATGTCATTTAGAAATTTTTAAAGCTCATGCTAAAATTTTTCTGGAAATGAAAAGGATTGAGATCATGTAAATTGTAGTGAAAAAATTGGTTGAGTTGCAAGTTCTGTTGGAACCTTGAGAAATAGTTGTTTATATTGTCCAAGAAAACGCATTCTGAAACCAGATGACCCAGTTTGAAATTTTGACTTTTCTATTTAATCTCTATTTGATTTCAGGTAAATTTTCATTTTATGTATGTCTTAGTTTCCATTTGCAAGATCAAAATAGTAATAACCATTACCATAAAATAGTTGTAAAGTGAATTAAATTTTATATGAAGAAAATTTCTTCACCTAGATGAAAAAATACTAAAATATGTTAAATTTCCTAAATTTGTTTTTATCCAACTGAAGCAGTAACAACAAGAAGAAAAGATAAAAAACAATAGTTTCAAGCTATCAGATATAAAACAGTGAAGAACACTGATATTTGAGTAATGAAAATCAAACAAAACCAGCCAATTGTGCCAACTTAATGTCTTGAGAGATCTTTTAGGAGTATTGATAAAAGAAAGGAAGGCCAGAGACATCTTGAGAGACTTGTACATTTAAAGAGGGAAATCTGTTCAAGGAGAGAAAGAAGAGATTTTACAAGAAAGAGTACCTCAAAAGTGAGTTCTCTACAATGAAAGGACACAGGAAAGCGCACAGAACCTCCCCATTGAATAGTCAGCATCGAACTACAAGTTCCAGCAGAAGAAACTACCTGAGATATAAATAAAAAACAGCATCTTACTAGATTAGCAGGAACAGTCTCTGGCAGCGGCAAAGATTGGGGAAAGTGCCTGTTCACAGGAATCAGATTAGAATTCAAAATTGAAATTAGTTTCAACTGAATGAAAACAGAATGAATCAAAATTTGTTAGAAGCCTCTAAATGAGTACTTAAGGAAACAATTTTAGAATTAAATGTCTGTGTAATAACAAATGAAGAGCAGGGCGTGGTGGCACATGCCTGTAATCCCAGCACTCAAGAGGCTGAGGCAGAAGGATTGTTGTGAGTTCGAGACCATCCTGAGCTACAAAAGTGAGCTCAAGGCCAGCCTGAACTGCATAGTGAGACCCTGTCTCAAAAAGACAATAAAATAAAATAAAATAAAATAAATAACAAATGAAGAAACATCTTAAACCAACAATTCTAGTTCCTTAAGAAATAGGGAAGGAAGTGTCCCAGAGCACAGGCCCAGCATATGAGTAGGACCGCCAGGAATGCCAGACCCTGAAGTGACCCAGAGTGCCGGCCCAGCATGGAACACTTCAGCAGAACTCCCTGAAAAGAGGATAGAGGCAAGACCCACCAAGCTCATTCAGGAGCAGAATATCTTGCCAGTGTGACACAAAGAGTTAACCTGCAAGGCTGCAGCAGGAAGAAGTGGAGCACAGCAGCCAGACCTAAGCCACACCCACCTGGAGGAGTCTGAACTTCATAGATCTGGACCTGGTGCTAAGGTAATAATTCTATCTAAGTTCTACACCAAAGGTCAAAAATCAGTGACACACAAAATGACAAAGAGGAGGAACAAAAAGCCGTCTCAGGCCCTAAGTCCACCCAGTAGAAATGTAGAAGACACTAGCATAGAGAAAACTAGAAATAACACACCTGAAATCTCTCAAATAATAATGTTGGAAGTAAAGAAATAACTGCAGAAAGATATAGAAGAAATCAGATCAGAAATAATTTCTGAAGTAAAAAAAGTAGTGATAATTATAATCAAAGAACTACTAAGTGCTTCTATTTTTTATTATTGCTTTACTTATATTTTTTAATTTATTTTTTATTTTATTGAAGTACAAATATCAATCAGACAGTTTTAAGACACCTTAACAAGACAGATTTGATAAATTAATACATTGCAAACTATTTTCATACTGCTTTGGTATTGTACAAGGTGCATATATGATATTATACTTACAGACATTATTATAGCAGATGTCTCTTATCAGTAAATTAAGAGTGTAGCTGTTTACTTATCTTATTTTTTATACCTGAATTATATCAAAAATTCAATAACTATTTTCCTAGTGGATTACCATAGTACTAGAAGCCGAGATAATATCCTGTTCAACCACCATCAGTGCAGATCTTGCATCTCATAGGATTATGTAGAAGCACAGCGTTATCTATCCCAACTGTACTGTCTATACACACACATCATGATTCTTCCTTTCTATACCCCTTCCTTTGTCAAAGGTGGGCACTCCATTGTCATTCAACTAATTTAGGTGCTTGAACTCAACAACACAATCCAACACAGTCCAGCATTCCACAACAATAGTGAGTTATTCAAAGAAGTTGTGGAACATAGCCATTTACAGATCAGCTTAATATTATGGCCCTGTGAAGTATACATCATTTTTATACTATTCTGCTGGATGGTTAAGACCTAGATAGAGCAAGACTTATATACCAACACATATACTTTATATTTCTTATGTGGTCAGTGAAGTCCCCTCAGGGTTTATCTTTTGTCCTGTACATTATTCTGTTGATCCTTTGTCTGTGTCATCCATGTGGATGAGTCACAGCCAATGCTTGACCAGTTTGCTCTCTGTGAGAGCCTGAGAGAAAGTTTTCTCTCCATGTGACTCTCCCCAGGCACACTATAGAACTTCAATCTCTTTCCTCTGTGGCTCCATAATCTCCTTGTTCAGAAAGTTTGGAGGTCAACTGAGTTTCATGATGTTGCAGTACAGGTTCTCCTATGTCCAGATTCTTCGCTGACCTTGAAAGGCTAGGGCCAAAATGTTGGCTGGCTTTATGGCTCTTCTATTTCTCCAACTCTGGTTTGCGAACTTAGGTTGTTAACCATGCAGAAGAAAAGCTGATTAATATCCTGCAGGATATGCCATTCACTTTGCCTTATCTGACTCAATTGATTTTAGTTGTTGTTGTACGTTTCCTTTTGTATTTCTGCTTTTCGCTTGTTATACTAGGGAGTAGGGGGATAGCCAGCTTGAATGGGACTTCTAGTCCTACTTTTTAGAGGAGTCTCCACACTGACCTCCACAATGGTTGTACCAGTCTACATTCCCACCAACACTGGGGAAGTGTTCCCTTTCCCCCACAACCTTTCCAACATTTGTTGTTGGTTGATTTCCTTATGATAGCCATTTTTCTGGAGTGAGATGGTATCTCAGTGTTGTTTTTATTTCCATTTCAAAGATGACTAGCGATGTGGAGGATTTTTTCATATATTTATTTGCTTCTTTAAGTTCATCGTGTGAAAAGTGTATTCATCTCAGATACCCATTTATGAATTGGGCCTTTAAATTTAAGGCCCCGGTTATATCTTAGTTCTTTATATATTCTAGACAGTCGGCCTGTGCCTGATTGCTTATTAGTTAGGAATTTTTCAAAATTTGTGGGTTGTCTTTTCACTCTGTTGACAATTTCTTTTGACATGCAGAAGCTCCTGAAGAAGAGTTGATCCCAGTTGTTGATTCTTTCAAGTGCTTCCCATGCGAATATATGTTTGTTCATGAACTCTTTACCTACCCCTAAGTCTTCAAGAGTTCCTCCTACTCTCTCTTCCAGGAGATTGAGTGTTTCTGCTTTAATGTTTAGGTCTTTAATCCATTTTGACTTTAACTTAGTGCATGGTGATAGATCTGGATCAAGTTTTAGTTTTTGGCATGTAGAAAGCAATGTTTTCCAGCACCATTTGTTAAAGAGGCTATCTTTCTCCCAGTGAGCTTGTGTAGCCCCTTTGTCGAAGATAAGATGGCTGAGTGTTTTTGTAGATGCCTCTGTGTCTTCTAATCTATTCCACTAATCCTCAGGTCTATTTTGTTGGCAATACCATGGTGATTTTATCACATTTGTTTGTAGTATAATTTTAAGGCAGTATTTGTGATGCCTCCTGCCTTGTCTTGATTGGCCAAGATTGTCTTTGCTATTCTAGGTCTTTTGTGGTTCCAAATAAATTTTAGGAATGATTTCTCTAGATCTTGGAGGTATGTTGGTGGCAGTTTGATAGAGATTGCATTAAATCTGTACAGCAATTTTGGGAGTATGGCCATCTTAACGATGTTGGTTCTTCCTATCCAGGAGCATGGAATATCTTTCCATTTTTTGAAATCCTCTATAATCTCTTTTCTTAAGGTGAAGTAATTTTCCGTGAAAAGATCATTGACTTCCTTGGTTAAGCGAATCCCAAGGTATTTCATTTTCCACGGTACTATTGTAAAATGTATTGTTTCTATTGTTTCCATTTCAGTGTGCTTGTTGTCTGTGTAGAGGAATGCTATTGACTTTTCGGTATTGCCTTTGTATCCTACTATGCTACTGAATGTCCATACAAGTTCTAGTAGTTTCTTGGTGGAGTTTTTTGCATCTTCCAAGTAAAGTATCATGTCATCTGCAAATAGTGATCATTTACCTTCTTTACCTATTCTTATTCCTTTTATTTCTTCCTCTTTTCTAATGACTGTTGCTAAGGATTCCAAGACTATATTGAATAGGAGGGGTGATAGAGGACATCCTTGTCTTGTACATGATTTAAGAGTAAAAATTTCAGTTTTTCCACATTTAGGATTATATTAGCTTTTGGGTTGTCATTGATGGCTTTTATTAAGTTAAGGTAGAGTCCATCTATTCCAATTTTCTGTAGGACCTTGAACATGAATGAGTGTTAGACTTTGCCAAACGCTTTCTCTGCATCAATTGAGATGATCATGTGGTTTTTAGATTTCAGTCAATTAATATAGTATATTACGTGTATAAGTTTTCCAATATTGAAGCATCCTTCCTCCCTGGATGAATCCAATCTGGTCATGGTGTATGATCTTCTTGATATTTTGCTGTATTCTGTTTGCTAGGATTTCGTTGAGTATTTTTGTGTCTATGTTCATGAGGGAGATTGGCCTGTAGTTCTCCTTTTTGGTTGTGTCTTTCCCTGGTTTTGGAATCAGTATTATACTTGCTTCCAGAAATGATTTTTGGAGGACTGTTTTCTTTTCAACTTCATGGAAGACTTTGTGGAGTATGGGGATTATATCTTCTATAAATTTCTTGTAGAATTCAGCTGTGAATCCAGCAGGACCTGGACTTTTCTTTGTCAGTAGGCTTTTTATTACGTTTTGTATTTCATTGGCTGTTATTGGCTTATTGAAGGTTGTTATATCTTCCTGAATCAGTTTTGGTAATTTGTACCTTTCGAGGAATCTGTCCATTTCTTCTGTGTCTTCTATTCTGTGAGCATAAAGATTCTCGAAGTAACTATTGATAATCTTCTGAATTTCTGCTGGGTCTGTGGTGATTTCAACCTTTTCATTCCTTATCGCTTGTCCTTCAATTTTCTTTCACCTCTTTTTGATGAGGATGGCAAGAGGCTTATCAGTTTATTTAGTTTTTCAAAGAACCAACTTTTTCATTTGTGGATTCTTTGAACTGTATTCTTCATCTCAATGGAATTAATTTCTGCTCTAATCTTTTTGATTTTTTTCTCGTCTTTGTGCTCTAGGTTTTCTTTGCTCTTCTTTTTGTAGTTGCTGGAGGTACAAAATTAGGATGCTAGTTTGTTCCCTTTCTGTTTTCCTAATGGGAGAGTTTAAAGCTATGATTTTCCCTCCAAAAAATGCTTTCATCGCATCCCGTAAATTCCGGTAAGTTGTACTTGAATTTCCATTGAATTGTACATATTGTTGAATTTCTTCTGCAACCCATTGATTGCTGAGTAGAGTGATGTTTAGATTCCATGAATTTAGTTGGTTTTTCTGCTTTCGTCATTTATTTCCAGTTTCATTGCATTGTGCTCAGATAATATGCATGGGATAATTTCCATTTTCCTACATATGCTTAGGCTTGACCTCTGGACTAGTATTATGTGGTGTATTTTGGAATATGTTCCGTGTGCAGCTGAAACAAAATGTGTATTCGGCTGTGGATCACTCTGTATATGTCCAGCAGATCCATTTGTTTCAAGCTCTGGTTCAGTTCTGCTACTTCCTTGTTAATTTTTTGTCTGGTTGACCAACTTTTTGAGATAAGGGTGTGTTAAGGTCTCCTGTTAAAATTGTGTTCTTAGACATTAAGTTTTTCATGTCCCTTAAGATTTGTCTTAGATAGTTATGTGCTCCTGTGTTTTTTGCATAAATATTTATGAGTGTTACTTCTTGCTCTTGAATTTTTCTCCTGACCAATATATAGTGGCCCTCTTTGTGTAGTTTGATTCTTCTTGGTTTGAAGTTGAGACTGTCTTAGAATAGAATTGCTACTCCTGCTTTTCTTCTGAGGTGCTAGGGCATGTAATATTGTTTTCCATTCATTGACTTTGAGCCTATGAATGTCCTTTTGAGTTAAGTGTGTTTCTTGTATATAGCATATTTTTGGATTTTGTTTCCTAGTCCATTGTGCCAGTCTATTTCTATTAATTGGAGAATTGAGTCCATTTACATTGATGATTATAATTGAAATGTGCTGACTTATGTTTGTCATGACATTTACCTGGTGTTGTTTATTCCTTTGTTACCTGTGTTTAATTGACTGTCCTGTCTAGTGGGATCCTTCCATTCTTATTCATGGAGTTCTGGTCATTGTAGTCTCTCTCTAGAACCTCTTTCAGCAGCCTGTGAATGGATGGCTTTGTCGCCATGAAATTCTTTAGTTGTTCTTTGTTGTGGAAGTATTTCACATCTGCATCAAACTTGAAAGAGAGTTTTGCAGGGTATAATAGTCTGGGCTGGAATTTGTTTTCATGTAGTACTTGAAGAACTCTGCTCCATGCTCTCCTTGCCTTCATTGTTTGTGTAGAGAAGTTGGCTGTAATTCTGATGGATTTTCCTTTGATTGCGAGCTCCTTCTTCTCTCTAGCAGCTTTCAGTACATTATTTTTGTGTTGGATTTCTGGGATCTTAACTATTATATGTCTCGATGTATTTCTACTTTGGTTGAGGTTATTTGGTGTTCTGTATGCTTCAGTGACCTGAATGTTGGATAGTTTCCTCATATTTGGGAAGTTTTCTGTGGTTATTACACCCCAAATTCTTTTTATGTCATTTGTATTGATTTCTTCATTCTCATTGATACTAATTATTCTCACATTGTTCATCCTGGCATCATCTTGCAGGTGATGCATTATTTTTTCCTGCATTCTTCTTGTTTTTAAGAGATCCTTTCTCACCTTTTCACTAGCTATTCCGGCATCTTTAAGATCTGTAACTCTGTCTTTGCTTTCACTCAAACCATTTTGTAGACTTGTGATTGATATTTTTATTTCTTCTATCTCTCTTTGACTGCGTTTCATGTGTTCTGTTTCTTTTCTGTGTTGTTCATTCAAGGAATCCATCATATTTCTGATCTCCTCAATTTTTTTATCCGTGTCTTCTTTAGAGGTAGTTATTAATTCTTTTTCTGCTGTGTTTCTTCCCACTTGGATTTCCTCTGTATATTTCTGGACTTGTTTCTGTATTTCATATCCTATGACTTCAAAAAGTTCTTTCTTGATTTCAGAACTTATTTCTGCTTTGAGTTCCTCATGATCTTTCTGCTGTTGTTTCTTTGCTTCAGATGGTATTAATTTTTATATTTCAGCTGGAATAGTACTGTCTGCACTTGTTCTGGGTGAGCATAGTTTTTCCACCCAATGTTTCTGGAATTCCTTCTTTATTTCAGATACTATGTATTCAGATATTTCTTTTCTGATTTGGGGAATTACTTCTCATTTTATTTCCTCTATAGCTTTCTTCTGTTGTTCCTTTGATGCTATATCTGTTAATGCATTCATTTCAGCTGAACTAGTGTCCTCTGCCCTTACTGGTGGACTCGAGGTCTGGGGTTGCATTTTTCCCCTTCTCTTTGTCATTTCGTATAGCACTGACCTTTGACCTTTGGTGTGGAGCTTTGGTGCAGCTATAGCTTTAGCTTGTTATGAGATTCGGGTGCCAGTCTATTAAGTTTGAGATTTTCCAGGTATGCCTGTCTTGGATCTAGCTATTGTGTTCAGTTCCTTTTTTGCTGCAGCTCCTTTGGTTCCCTTCTGTTGGTTCCCTGTTGAGGAAAGCATGAACCAAACTGAGATGCAGAGCAACTAATGAAAATTCCCCATCTTATCTGGCTTTGGGACGTGGATCCGGAAAATTGCCGGGGTCAGCCCTCCTGTGTCATGCAAGTCGCTCTCTATGTGGGCAGCCCTATGCTTCGGTGCCTCTTCTGGGCTCACAAAAGAATAGTGAATGATCTTGTTCACTGAGTAGTCTATACTGGGTCAGCTAGCCTGTGTTGGGTCCAGGTCTACAGGCCCTAACCCGCGAAGGCTGGAAAAGGTCCCTCCAGGGCAGCAGGCCTGCAGCCCTCACTCACAGGCCAGGCTGTGCTGAGTTTCGGGCCATGGTGTGGGACAGAGGATTGCTGAGAAATGTCCCTCCGGTGTGGCAGGCTTGGAGTTCTCACTCCAGGCCGACCTGCACTGGGTCTGGGGCTATGGAGTGGGACTGGCAATTGCCTGGAAATGTTTCTCTGGCATGGTGGGCCTGGAGCTCTCACCAGGCCACTGGTTGGGAGGGCAGGAAATTTCTGAGAAATGTCTCTCCAGCTCGGTAGGCCAGGAGTTCTATACTCACTGCCCTTTGATGTCCAGGGAATCAGGGAAATTCTCACTCGCTCAGCGGGCTTTAGGGCAGGGGATCTGGGGAGGTACTGGTGAGTGGGTCCTGAGGTTTCAGGGCGGTCACTGGTTTGGAGGTCTTGGAGTCAGTGATCCGGGTTGCACACGTGGGAAGAAGCCAATGGCTCTCCCTCAGACCACGCACTCACTGATCTGGAATGCCTGGTAAGTTGTGCAAATTCCCACTCAGTGGGAGGGTGGGGGCAGGATCCAGGAGGCCCCTGGAGTCAGCCGATGTTTCAGGCCAGTCTCTGGCTGAGTGGTGTGGGCAGGATCAAGTACGGTGCTGGAATGTTCAGCGCTGCCTCGGGCGGTCTTTGGGGCCAGGCGGGCGTGGGCGGGATCGAGGAAGATGGCCTACTAAGTGCTTCTAAAAAATGCACTAATGAAAAGTATAGCAGAATATAAAAATGATGGAACACCTGAATAAGCAATGTAGGAAAGTAATAGAATGCATGAAACAAATCCAAAATGATGTACAGGAAATTAAAACCTCAATCATAATCTGTTTGAGTGAAAGTGAAAATAGACTTTTTGACCTTAAAGACACCATTGCAGCTAGTGAAAAACTAAGCAGAGATCTTTTAAAAACACCTAGGATGTGGGAAAAAATAATTCAACACCTGCAAGATGATGCAAAGATGAACAATGAGAGACTAATAGGCATCAACGAGAAGGAAGGAGTCAGTACAAATGATATAAAAAGAATATGGGCAGAAGTAATAGCAGAAAACTTCCCAAATATGGGGCATCAATGTGACATTCAGTAACCAAAGCACAATAAACTCCAAATAAAATAAACCCAATTAAAATGGCTCTCAGACATATAATAATTAAGATCCCAGAAATCCAGCACAAGAACAATATACTGAAAGCCGCTAAAGAAAAGAAACAGATCACATTTAAAGGAAAACACAGCAGAATAACAGCCAATTTCTCTTTACAATCCATTATGTCAGGAAGAGTATGGAGCAAAGTACTTCAAATCTTGCAAGAAAACAAATTCCAACCCAGACTGATATACCATGAATAACTCTCTTTCAAGTATAATGAAGAACTAAAATACTTCCATGACAAACAACAATTAAAGAATTTCATGATGACAAAGCCAAGCCTACACAGACTACTAAATATTGTTCTAGAAAGGGAGCAAAATGATCACAACTTCATGAACAAGAATGGAAAGAACCCATCAAATAGAGCAAACAAACACAGGAGAATAAGCAGTATACAATAGTAGTCTTTCAGTTATTCTTTTGTGTACAGCAGCAAAATATTTCCATCAGCACACTCTACAAATGGACTTCTCTTGCACCCAACAGGTCAAGATTCCATATGGGACTACATGCGGATTTCAAAGAAATAGCTGTAGCACAGTCCCACAAGTGACACCTGGCCACCAGTAAGTGTCATGGTCATTATCCATGTCCACAACACATAGAACTTTATGTGACATCCTACACCCAAACTGTCAGAAGTGATGGTCATTTATTTGTCATTACAGTATTTATATTATGTTTTATTCTTAGTATTTCTTTACTATCATAAAAACTTTTCCTTACTTCAAATGTTTTGAAATATTTAATTTTAAGTTAATTAGTATTTGATTTTCTGAATATTGCTTAATCTTAATCTTTGTTTTAAGATTTATACTATATCCTTGAATTATGATTTATCTAAAAGATATCATATATCTTCTCCTAGTACTAGAAACTTTAAAAAGTATATTTCTAAATAACAGCTACATTCTCTTAATTCATTGATTACAGATATCTGCTTTATTAGTGTTTGTAAGTGAAATATCATGTATGCACCTTGTACAACAAACCACTACAAAAACAATATGCAATGTATTAATTATTGAATATGTCCTATTAATTTGATTTGAAAATGTCTCATTGCTATTTGTTTTTCAATAAAAAAATAAAATAGTTAATAACAAAAAATAAAATAAAATAAAAGGTCATTAAAGAGTTCTATGAAACAGTATCACTACACTTATTTTTTCCATAAAAAAGTATATTTCTACATTCTGTTGACTATATATTATTTCTTCCCTGTCCTTTATACACACATACACACATATATATATGAAAAAACAAATGCATGTATAACCCAACATAAGATTGGCACTGTTTCATAGAAATCTTCAATGACCTTTTAAATAAGAGTTAATCTAATGTATTTTATATAGTCCTGCACAACTATCGCTTTGAAAGTTCTTTATTGTTCATCCAGGAGCATACTGCAACTTCTCCTGCCTTTTGAATTATGCTCTTTGTTATTTCCTATATGCTATGTCTGGAGGTATTAAAATATTTCAAGTTTGTATAACTAGAAAATATTTTACTTTTATTTTTCAAAGGTATGTTTGCTACATATAAAATTCAAAGAGGATAGATTTTGTTTCTTCTTTCAGTCCTTTAATTAGTCTAGTTTCTTACACACTTGTTCCTTTTTTCTTTCTAATGTGGAATAAGATGTTGTTTAATTTTGTTCTTCCATATCTAATATTTTTATGTATATGCTTTAACCATTGTTTTCTTTACAATAAGTTTCAGACA